>JAJEJO010003368.1:0-103145 GCA_020662805.1 Glaucomys volans | reverse complement strand
ATCCAATGAGTATTCTATGTTCTGGGGGATATTGAAGGACATTAAAAATGAAACAAAACAACAGAAATGGAAGTTGGTGAAGACGCGCCACCTGCCTTCACGGGGCATGGACTTGAGAAGCAGCATAAGAACTTCCCTATTTTTGAACGCTATTGTCTGGCTGCACCCTTGAGATAAACTTCTGCTGCTTCTACCTGCTGCAGGTATGGGTGACTCGACATTTAAGGTGTGATCGTCAAAGCTGAGCACAGCTGACCTGGGCCTTTCCTTTGAAAGTGAGCGGCTGGCTAACCACAGTGGGCTCCCAGACATTTCTGGATATTTCCTGTTCTCACTCTTTCCTCCACGTGGGAAGCCAAAACCTCACATTTACTTATAAAAGTTCATCCCTTTCTTCAAGCCTTAGTTCAAATATCATATTCTCCAAATTATTTTCAGATTGAATTTTTGTCTTCAATATGCTCTAGCAGCTCAGTCTCTCCAGAACTGAGACCCTCAGTGATATTACATATAGATCCATCCTGGACCATTATTTATGTATGTTTT
This sequence comes from Glaucomys volans, assembly GCA_020662805.1. Lineage (NCBI taxonomy): Eukaryota > Metazoa > Chordata > Mammalia > Rodentia > Sciuridae > Glaucomys > Glaucomys volans. The sequence continues at coordinate 102,599 of JAJEJO010003368.1, read as the reverse complement.
ATCCCCGTTCACTAGACTGAAAGCGCCAGAGAATGGACTGGGAGGAGGCAATGCCTCCCTTCTTTTGTGATCCCGCGTGGCAATCTGCAAAAAGTAGATCAGTCAAATATGATTTCGTACGTTCACAGAGCCCACTGTAATATTTTCTTTTGGGGGGGCATATAGGAAAATGACACTTTCTGTCTCCTTGGCAGTCCATGTGATTGGATTTTGGCAAATGGGATGTGGCTAGAGGGTTGTAAACCACTTCCAGGCTGCGGGGGTACTGACCACCTCCCCTCTTTGTTTCTTTACAGACCACGTGTTGAAGATGGCGGTGTAAGAGGAGGGAGTTTGGATCTGCACATCAGCCTGGAGGCAGAGTGGCCCAGGAGACCGACCAGGTGCTTCTCAGACATGGTGAATGAGAAATACACCTTGGTTTGTTATATTACTAAGATTTTAGCCTTTTGTGCATCCTTCACTAGATTGCCCTGATAAATAGCCTCTAATTTTACTGCAGGTAGGACATTGTCTGTTTAATGCCTTGTCTCTAACACTGAACCCTGCGACCAGAGCACAGTATTACCTCAATAAATACATGCTAACTATATAAACAGACTCAATATTGTCAACTATCATGCCTTCTTTGTATTTCACCTGTGAATGCTAAAGATATCAACTCATGGTTGTTTATCACAGCCCTGTTCACAATAGCTCAAATATGGAATCAACCCAGAAACTTTTCAGTGCATAAATGGATAATAGATAAAGAATATGCCATATAGGATGGGATGGAGCTCAGTGGTAGAGCACTTACCTAGCATGGTCAGAGCCCTGGGTTTGATCCTTAGTGCCCCACTCCCACAAAAACCTATTTACACAATGGAATATTATTCAGCCATAAATAGAATGAAATTCTGTCATGTAAAGAAACATGAATGAAACCGGAGGTCATCATGTTAAATGAAATGAGGACTGGGGATGCTTGCCTAGCATGCGTTTTGGCCCTGGGGTTGATCCCCAGTGCCACCGGAGATAAGTGAAATAAGTTAGACCCAGAAAGCTCAATACCTCATGTTCTCACTCATTTATAGTAAGTCAACTTTGTGGAAGAATGGAATGGAATAGTGGGCAGTAGGGAAGGGCGGCAGGCAGGGAAGTGGAAAGCAGCTTGGTAAGAGGCATAGAAACTCGATGGAAGAATTACTTCTGGTTCCTCTTTAACACAGTAGGTTTAAATGACCATGGTATGCTTAAAAATGACCATTGAAAAAGAGAGAAATTCCCCAACACATAAAAATGACTTGTGTTTGTAGAGATGGAAATGCTCATCATTCTCATCTGACTGTTATGCATGGTATAGATGTTCTGAACAACCATAACCCACCCATCACGGTGTACAAATGGCATGGCTCAGTGGAAAACACGCACTCACGGGCACGCTTCTGCTTTCTGGAATAGCGGTTGCAGAACATTTCCTCAGCAGGGCGAGCTGAGCTTTCGTGGAGGGATCTGCTGCTGAGAGCCTAGGGACTGTCCCCACACCCAGCCGCTACCTTCTATGTAGCATCAAGGACTCTTGATTGTGGGCAACCAGTCAAAGCTAGAATCAGATACTGAGGCAAGGAGAGAAGAATCAGTTCTAACTTTTTTCAATAAATGCTTACTGACTGCCATAGGGATAAGTTGCTAGAAAGACCAAAGCCAGAGGAAGTGTGGGAATCCCTGCAGGGGAAGGGAGCGGGCAGGCATTTGTTGAGAACGTTCCAGGGCTGCAGGTTCTCAGGCTCTGGGTGGCCCCTGATTTCATTTAAACTCACAAGAGCACTGGGGGGAGGGTGGTGTTGTCTGCAGTGTGGGAAGGAGGGGGAAAGTGGTACTCTGAAGTGTTAGGCCAGGAGCACCTGGCCACACAGAGGAATGGGATTTGAACTTGGGTCTGCCTGGCTTGCAACTCACCCATGTTTTTTCAAAAATAGACAGTCACTGACCCGGATGGTTAGGTTATGGGGTTCTGACCTCATGATGGTAGAAAGCAATGCATTCAGTTGAAATCATACTTTGGATTCTGAATTTGCATCTTTTCCTTCTTGACCTTCCTGGATTCGTGACATGCAGCTGATGCTTCCCTATGATGCTGGGCAGCACCATCAGCTTCAGCTCCCAGGTGGCCATGTGATCACCAGGAGAAGCAAGCAGCACTCTCCAGGGTACTAGACTGCTAAGCCGTGATGTTTGGTAGGTGAGGGGTACTAAATGCATTTTCCATGTACAATTGGTTTCCTGGAAGGTTACCTCAGTAACATAAGTCAAGGAGCATTGATCTTCATGCTCTGTTGACTCCTTGAAAGACTGATAAAGAAAAACTAAACAGCAATGCTCCAACTGTCCTAACCCTGGCTCATCACTCAGGGTGAAGCACAGGTCCTGGGTGACCACCTCCAGTATCAGGCCCTCTGGGCATCTCCACCTGCCCTTTGTGACACTCTTGGTCTTAAAAAATTTTTTTTTCTTCTTTTAAAATTTATGTATTTTTATTTATAGTGAGACATGTGGGATTAATTTCAACATGTTCATAGATGAATATAACACAATTGGAACCTTTTCAACCCCCAGTGCCATCCCCTGCTCTCCCCTTCTCCCTGTGATTCCCTTCTTCTGTTCTGTTGATCTCCCTTCCACTAATTTACTTTTAAAAACTGGTTAATTACAATTACACATGGTGATGGAATGCATTGACACATGCACAGAGCATACTTTGATCAATCTCATCATGAGATCCACCTTAAAAATATTCCTTTTTTATTTTTGGCTTCTACATATGAGAGAAAGTATTTGACCCTTGTCCTTCTGAGCATGGCTTATTGCACTTACCATGATGTTCTTTTGTTCCATACATACACTAGCAAATGCCATAACTTCATTTTCTTGATTACTGAGTAAAACTCTATTACACACACACACACACACACACACACACACACACACACACCATATTTTCTTTTTCCAATCTCCTGGTCTTTCTGCCTTATTATTCTCTTTACTCATTCCTTAGCCATGAGGAATGTTTGAAATGGTTTTACCTTTCAGATCCTGGTCTAGCCCCGTGGGTCAGATGACAGATATAATATCTCCTGTTGGGCCTTCCCCCACTGACCTGCAATAGGGGCTTGTGCTAACTGGTAGCTCCATTCTGGGTAATTGCCATTGTTGGGTGGCTCTGGACCCTGGAGCCCATGTCCACTTGGGTTTGCTTGGCTGGCTCTCCCTTGGGGCCACTTCTAGGATCCCACAACATGTAATTAATTAATCTATTAAGTAATGTATTACTATGTGCACTAGAGAGAAGAATAAGGTAAGACACAGTCACTACCATTAGAAACTTGGATTCCAGTGACGTGTATGAAAACTCATTCCTCTTAATGCATTTTCACATTTAACCCTCTAGGGGATCCTGTTTTATTGATGCTCTTATTGTTCTTATAATTCTACCTAATAGTGGGAATCACTATGGCATACTTGAACTGCACATGACATACTGTGGTCAATCTCATTCCCCTCCTTCCCCCACCCTCTTCTTCTATTGTACTGGTCTCTTTCCATTATTATTATTATTATTATTATTATTATTATTATTATTATTTTAATTAGCATATTATAATTATTTAAAAAAACCAGGATTGATCATGGTATATTTGTTCATGGACAGCATAATTTGGTAAATTTCATTTCCCATACTTCTAAGGGATCCTTTTTACATAAGAAAATTGGAACTCAGATGATTTTTCCTGACTTGCTCCCCTTAACATCGAAATTACATGGGAGACTAGATATTGGCACCCCCGGGCCTTCACATAACAAGCATCTTGCTTTCTCCAAAGTACTACATTGTTTTTGTGAGAGAGCTGTGTCCTACAGTATCTGAAAGATTAATCTGTTTCTTGTTGCTGTTTGTGAAGTCAAAGAGCAGACCCAGCTGTTTAAGTGATAGGGCTAAAATGGATTAGTTTGGCAAAATCCACGTGTTACCTTGATCAGGCGCTGTGATGTGTGGAGAGGCGGGGAATCCTGATGGGCCCACCAGCTACACTGTGCAGATTTTAAATTAGGCAGTGTTTCGTTTCTGTGGATTTTTATTTTCCCAAAGCTCAGAGGCAGAGGTTGGACGCTGAGGCTGCTTCTGTGATGGTAATCTCTGTCCCAAGAATGTTAATGTTCCTGCAGATATTTTTATTTTCATTCAGCAAGATAAAGGGGAGGTGATTGGCTTTTATTAAACCTAATATGGTGCCTGGCTTCTGTCTCCTAATCTCGGTTCCATTTTTCACTCTGCGTTTCCTCCCTTCCCCGTTTCAACATCTGCCGCCCCGCAGACGTGACGCTATTTTGTTGGTGTTGGCAAGTCCTTTCTCGCTAATTCTGACTGCATTTGATGGAGGGGGAGAGTCTTCCCGGGACTGATGGATGGTGTGGTTGACTGATGGCCGTGTGGGAATGCCCGTGCCTTCAGCAGCAACGTGCAGACCCCAAGAAAATATCTCATGTACAGAGATGTCCCCTGCTTGGGCGATGTGCAGCCTAGTGCTAACCATGGAAGGATCCAGGGACACTGAGAAGTCTACTGCAGTTTTATTTTACTTTTTCTCAATTAGAAAATAATGACTTTTCTTGTTGACTACAGGTTTTCTGAAAGTGGCAGGGAGAGGCATCCCCTGGTGCTGCTGTCAACGCTTAAGGATTCCTCACCTGGGCCCAGGTCTGAGGAGAGCCTTAGGCTAATGTCTTCAGATATGAACCATGTTCACTGAGTTCTTTGGTGGAGTTCCTGCCTCCTTTGAATTTGGCAGGAGAAACTCCAATTTGTTTAGATCTGTTGGGTTCTCAAATTTTAATACACGTTTAATACAGATATTGTATAGTTCAGTAGGTCAGGGTGAGCTCCATGAGTTAGACCTGGATGATTTTTTAAAAAATTCTTTTCAATAATTTTTTACTTGTTCTTTTTAGTTATACATGACATTAGAATGAATTTTGACATATACTACATACATGGAGTATAACTTCCTATTCTTGTGGTTGTACATGATGTGGAGTTACACAGGCTGTGTATTCATATATAAACATAGGAAAGTTACATCCAATTCATTCCACTGTCTTTCCTATTCCCATCCCACTCCCTTCCATTCATTCCCCTTTGTCTAATCCAATGAATCTTTATTTTTCCCTCCCTCCCACTCCCTTAGTGTGTGTTAGCGTCCACATATTGGAGAGAACAATCAGCCTTTGGTTTTTTGAACCTGGCTTATTTTGCTTAGCATGAGAGTCTCCAGTTTCATCAATTCACTGGCAAACACCATAATTTCATTCTTCTTTATGGCTGAGTAACACTCTATTGTGTGTGTATACCACATTCTCTTTATCCATCCATCTTTGAAGGGCATCTAGATTGGTTCGATAGCTTAGCTATTGTGAATTGAGCTGCTGTAATCATTGATGTGGCTGTATCACTGTAGTATACTGATTTTAAGTCCTTTGGATATATACTAAGGAGGGGATAACTAGGTCAAATGGTGGTTCCATTCCAATTTTTCTCAGAAATCTACATATTGCTTTCCAGAGTAGCTGCACCAATTTGCAGTCCTACCAGCAATATATGAATGAACCTTTTTCTCCACATCCTCACCAGCATTTACTGTTACTTGTATTCTTGATAATTGCCATTCTGACTATAGGCTTGGATGATTCTAAAATTAATGATCTTTATACCACACTTTGAGAAATATCTTCCTAGGGGAAGAAGCTCTCCAACTTGCGTGCACATTAGGACTATCTGGGGTTGATGGGATGCAAATTGCTGCCCCTACCCCCAAGTCTGATTCATCAGGTCCGGGGTAGGGGCTGATAACTTGAAAAGCTTCCATGAGATGTGGATGCTGCTCTTCAGGAACCTCACTTTGAGAAGAGCTGCCCTAGGGTGTTCCAGTTGTGGCCACTTTCTGATCTGGAAAGAGAAAGACTTTGGCCAACACCACATTTTGCACTCCTCATCCTGAGGAGCAGGACTCTGTGCCTCAGTCTGTAGTTTGTTAAGATAGTTCATGGAATACATAGGTTCCTTTTAGCTAATAAATTATTATTGCTCATGGAAGAACTTCAAAAGGGGCTGTCATTAAACACAGGGCTAATTTTTAAGATTCAGGTTGCAGACGGCCTCATGCAGACTGTGCCAGGCTGAGGTAGCCTATCTAAACCGATTTTAACTTGGCGTTAATTGTTTTAATAAATAGAATCAAATCACTTTGGATAGGAGGTGTAGTTCATGGCTTCACTCAGTCTCTCAAGTATGGTTTTGAGGAATTAATTAGACTTGTGTGAAGGGCAGTTATCAGCTGGTTGAAAACAGAGCAGTTGACTTTGTCAGAGTCCACGTTGGATGTCAATCAATTAATTATTGGATATTAGCTGTTATATCAGTCACTTCCTTTAGGCAAGGAATTCTGATGATATTCTCACTAACGCACAAATCAGTAACCAGAATAATGTGGTTTAAGTAGACACTTAAGTGCCTGCTCACAAGTGAGCATGTGAGTTATTTTTCCTGGTCCCCAGCCTTAGAGGATCACCACTGATTTGCAGTGCTAGCACTTCTGGGTTCTGGCGCTGCTGAATGCTATATTCTGACACACATCTTATCTCGCATGAATTAATGTGAATAACTTTCAAAGAGAAAATTAATTCCATAAGAGACTTCATCCAGTAGAAAAATAAAAAGTGAAACTCTCACTTTTACAAGTTTTTATCTCCCCAGCAAGTTTATCATGAAGCAGATGGGAGTTTAGAGTGATAACAGGAAGCACCGGCAGTCTCCGCAGTTTGTGATGTCAGATGAAGGAAGAGGTTGTTAGGTGATACAGGGCAGCCTTGCAGGAACTGGATGCTGAGCCGGGCATGAGCACAGTGTCATAGGCCTGGAGTCCCAGGACTCGGTAGACGGAGGCAGGAGGATCCCGAGTTTGAGCCCAGTCTGGGAAATACTCGGCAACACTCTGTCTCAAAAAACCAAAAGGGCTGGAGATGTAGCTCAGGGGTAGAGCATCCTGGGTTCAATCCCCAGGACGGCAAAAACAAAACAAAATAAAAGCCAGATGCTGAGTCAGAGCGCCCAGGCTCTCTGTTATAACACTGGTCCTCACCTTCCCATGACATCAGTGAGCTGCTGAGTTCAGAAGGAGCCCTTTGATTCTTGGGCATTTTCTCTGCTTTACTTTGCATCACTAGAAGGAAGGAAGGAAGGAAGGAACAAATGGAGACACACAGTTAACCTCTGCCTCAAGTGCACACTATCTTGCTTTTGTGCTGGTGATACATATTAAAACCCAGGCCTTCTTTTTAATGAGACCTGTGACAAACTCTCAGCCTTTGGGTTATCACACCATTACACCAGATAAAAAAGGAAAAATGCCCACAAAGAACAGATGGTAATTGGGGCTGGTCTGGCCTGGAGAGGGCAATGACCATTTCTCACTGCTTCCCTTCTTCTGTGAAGTTCATTTGGAGTGCCCTTCGTGGGCTGAAGGCCCTGCAGTTAGTCTTGTGGTTGGAGCAGCATTGCAAAGAGAGTGAAAATGTGCACAAAATTTTGTATCTTCTCAAGCCAAGAGGTGTTTTTTATTTTTCCCACTGTGCCCCAAGCTTGGGTTTCAGGATTTGATGTTGACTTTGCCAGAAGTCAGAACTATCCACATACGGATGGCAACTTCATCTCAGGGATTTCCTTTAAATAAACACCGTTTAAAAAATAAAGTCCTGGTGTTTCTCTCTAGGTATGAGAAGAACACCTGACTGCTGAGGAGGTAGATCCTGAGTCCCTCTGCTGTGGTTCAGGTGTTCCAAACCGCAACAACGGGAGGTGGCCTTCCTTGTGGAAGTGGGTGGAGCCTGCAAGACTTGCTCTTAGGAAGCAATTTCAGGTTTTAGATGGGGGCCACTCCTCACTCAAGGGAGCACAGCAACAACCTGGTTTTCTCATAAACTAACGGTGATGGTTCCTGTTGCTAGAGTACAATCCTGTATGTTTCTAGCTCCACGCCCTACTCACCTGGGCTATTCTGGTGGAAGTTCTATTTCAGCCCAAATTACCTCCTTTGGGAACAAGGATGCTTTTCTCAGGGGGTAATTGCCAGTGTAGTCGAAGTACCATCTGCTTGCCTTATGCTCTCTAGATGGCTCAAAGGACAGAGTTCCAGGAGAGCCCTGGAAAAGGAACGTTTCAAGAGGGAGGAAATGATGATAACCAAAGAGATAGTAATAATTAGGAGCTTAAAGAGGGAAAGCATATGGTTTTGAAGGTAATGCTTAGAAACCAGCATCTAAGACGCAGGGCCCTACTGAGGTTTCCTTGGGAGTAAGAACCCAGAGAAATCCAAGGCTAGAACAAGAGCGGCAATTAACCTAGAGGGGGTCCCAGAGGGACCCAGCAGAGAGGAAAAGCAGATGGTGTTCATTTGTGATTTAGCGGCAAAGAAGTAGCCGCGGGCGAGGTGCAATCGGCAGAATCCTGCTTTCCATATTCTAAGACAAAACTTTAAAAGGAAAGCGGAGCACCCAGGAGAATTTTCATGCAGTCACCATTCATTTAAAAAATATACTTAACACCTCCTAAGCAGGATGTGTTTCACGAGGCTGTTTGAGTGGCTATGCTGATGCGGAGGTTATAGCTGCTTCCCTTAGCGATTGCACAATGCCATAGGGATGCAGGGACATCAGATATGAGCCTGTGCCGATAAGTGCCAGCCATGACACGTGAGTGTCACATTTGGGAGACCACGTGCTCTGCTATGGGGTTTCAAGAGATGAGAGTTAACCCACGCTAAGCTTCTGGAGGTTGTGAAGTTTGAATGGGACCTGGGTAGAAGATAAGATTTTGCAAGGTGTTAAAGGACTGCCTAATAAGGACGTGAAAGTTAACACCTGAATTCAGGGACCTTACATGCAGTGGTTTGGGGTTTTAATATTTATCTGATGAGACAATAATTATATAAATATTTCTCACGCTTTAAATACATCGGAAATTTGATTCTGCATCCTTGGGCGATTAAGCTGCACTTGAAAAGATGTGCACAATCAACCTTCAGAGTGGTTCTACATTTAGCGTATGTTAATCGTGCTCCTGCAGCTGTGACCCCAGAAATAGAATTTTAGCAAGAATAATTTTTTTTCATATCTTTAATTTTTCTAGCTTTGACAAACAAAAGGGAAATGGCGTGAACTGCAAAATCCACTGATGATGTCAGGTCCTGTTCTACTCGAAGCCAAGTGGGGTCCTGTTGGGAGGATTTGGAGTTTTGTGGTCACCCTGACCCCGCTGCCCCAGGTGATGGTCAGTGCCTCATTCTCAGGGTCAGTGTTGGGGTCTCCATAATGAGACCCTATTTCTAGTGTCATGAAACCAATAATATCTTCCTGTAATATTCGAAGCTGGTAGAATGTGACATTGGTATGCAAGGCGCTTTTTCAGAAGCCACATTATTTAGTAACTCTGTGAAAGGGTGTGGACACCTTGACTTTGCCCCCTCACCACTGTATTTGCCCAGCGCACACTGCTGGTGAACCCCCCTCCCCTCTTCACTTTGAGGAGTGCACACAAGCACACTCCCTCCTCCTCCTGCCCCTGTCACACCAAAGTCTCCTTCTTGCAGATTTCTCCCTTAACCGCCTCCAAGTCTGTCAGCAGCAGGAACTGAAGGGATCAGCTGAGGTGTGAATTATGTTTAATTAAAACCCGTCACTTAGGAGTAAGTGAAAGAGTACTAACTCTCCTTCATTCCAACTCTGCCCCTCCAAGCCTCCCAGGGTTGCACGCTGAAGGGCCTGCAGCCTGTGGCGGGGTGTGTCACCAGGGCTAGCTCAGCTTGCAGGGGGTGCTGAGGGGCACGCTCCAGCATCAGTGTCCTGACATTCTCTCTTTTCATTTACCTTCCTTATTATGCACACCATGGGGAGACCCTTTGTGCATGGGGACCCCATGTTTGCACTTCTCTGTCCTCCTGTCCTCAGAGGGTTCCTTGGACTATCCCACTGAAGGGGCATGACCCACTTCACTCTCTTGATATGGCGGCAAGTGAGGACAATTGTCATGAAACTGTCCAACTTTTCTGAAATCTCAACTCCAGTCTTGTGTTTCCAACTGACTACAGTCATCTTCGTTTAGCCTTCTTTCTAACACCTCAGAATTAGTCTGAGTCCAGTCTTCTAGGACTTAGACTAGGGCTTGGACTTTGACCTTCTATGTCCAGCTGATGATTGTTCCAGGCAAGTCCTGGTGAGAGGTGGTGGGGCTGAGCAGAGGGGTCCACTGTCCCAAAGCATCTGTTTGGCAGCCAACTGGAGGGCATGAGCCCTGTGGCCGTGGAGATTGGCGAGGTGCTCATCACCTGGAAAGGACCTGGTGGGAAGCCAGGGAGGAGAGCAGTAGCCGAAACAGACCAGCAGAGACCATGTCCAGGTATGAACACGGCCTTGATTACTCCAGGATTGACTTGAGTGGAGTGTCTATTCAACACAGACGTCCTCTGGAGGTAGCCTGGCCCAGTGTGCTGCTGACATGTGTCTGCGCTTTTCAGAAATATTGGACAAATTTGTCTGTTTGAAAATGAGCTTATTCTCCTCCTTTTCCTTCTGCCATGTTGTCTCTGGATCCCCTCATTCCTCTCCCAGTTGCTCGGAGCTCTTTGTGACCCTCCTCCTTTGCTTCTCCCTCATATTCATTCCTGTCTCTTCTGACTCTGGCTCTGGGTGGGTCTCATGCACTGATCCCTTTCCTCTCTTGCATGGTCTGTGACAGTCACCTCCTAAGGGTCCTGTTTTTACCTGTGCTCCATTCTACTTCTGACAATCTTCTTGATGCAGCTCTTGATTATTTGCTCACAGGATCCTAACCTTGTGGAGGTTTTCATTCCCTTGAGATTGTCAGCAATTCCTGCATGGAGGCCATCCTCGGTCTGGCCTCACAGTGTGCTGACTAATGTGTTTCCCTCACTCCTCTTCATGAACCATGGCTGCGGGTGGATGAAGGGGAATGCTGGTCTCTATCCCCCAAACTCACATCTGCCTCCCTGTGGTGGTCCTCTGCCCTTGGCCATGACAATCTCCTTTCAATGCCACCACCAATCTACACCCTACACCAATTTACCACCCTAACTGTTCTTTTCCAGCTGGACCACAGCCTCTGTGAGTGACCTTCATCTTAATCATTAGGATGGAATTAGTCCCCACCTCCTGTGACTCCCAAGGCATTTTATTTATACGTCTCTTAGTTTACACGTTTTTGTTATGCACCTGTTTTGTAATCCCTTATAGGATTGAAATATCATTAAGACAAGACTTTATTCTGCTCAGATTTGTAGCGGCCTAGCTCTTCATACAGTGCTTTGACAACAGATGATGTACAAGAAATATTCTTTGAGGGAAAGAATGAATATTTATTCCTGCGATACATGTGCTGGAAATTTAACCGTTCGCATTGCTTTATGTAGAGAGGTCCTCTGTGAATGAGGCTCAGGGCTTTGTGGACTCTGAAAAATGCAAACAAAGGGAACTGTGGGATCTTTGAGCTAGAAGTTGCTGAAAGGGAAGCTGAATTTCTTCTTCTAAACAGTCTGATTTGAGAGGAAGTTATTTGCTAAAGCACTTTCTGAAAAGGTGAATGATGGCGTGGTGATTCATACAGGCGATTCATGTAGGTTCCGGGTTCCAGAGCCGGATTCTCTGGGCACATTATTCCAAGGCCCTGGGCCTCAGGCATCCCTCCCCCCTATAACCCTGCTGCACATTTTGTTAATGGCTGCTTCCTGGTATTTCCACTTACTTACACTTCTCCAGGAAGTGATCTTTCCTGGTTGCTAAATAAAGATACTGAATTTTTCTCAGAAAGGAAAAACAAGGGCATTATTTAAGTGGATATTGTAATTCTCTCAATGTCACTGTGTCCCTGCCAATGCGTCGAATTCTACCTTTCTATTTTCTTATAGACACTGTGAGAGTGGAGGCTGCCTAATGATTTTGGAGAGGAGCAAAGAGCACAATGCGAGTCTTATATTTTTTCTGGGATTGGGGGTTGGGGAATGAAATGGAGTAAATCATGTTACTTGCAGGTATGACTGCCACCATGAACCCCACTGATATGTACGATTATAATGCACTAATAAAAACACAATGAAAAAGATTTTGCAAATGTGAAGAGCAAATTCTAGATGAAAATTAAGTTCTCCTAATTAATGAATCAGAAACAATATTTACCATATTTAATTTAACCAGTAATGCAAATGATCCCTCAAATCACACCATATTAATGTGAAAGAAGAGGATTTCACAGTTGGTGCTCAAATAGGATGCTTCGGGAAGAGATATTAATTCAAGAAATACAAGTTAATAGGAATGTGTGGAAGTTCAGAAGCACTTTGAAATGACTGGATGGAAAAAAAAATCTAACTTAGAAAATGAACTAAGTGATGGCAAAAGATTAAATCAGCCTAGTTCTGGTAAAGGCAGTCACTCTTCGTGCTATTTTAGTAGAACAGGTCTAGCTGGGTGGCCTGCACTGAGCAGGGTGAGACACAGGGGACAGACTAGGGAGGAGACCTTTCTGTCACAGATGGGTCGGCCATGCTGGGTGAAGGAGGGGATGCCATTGACTAGAATAGGAGTCGTCTCATGGGGGACAGATGAGAGAAGGAAGAAGACATGTGTGCTCCCGTTCTCCTTGCGTTGTCCCTTGTGTGCTCCAGGGGAGTGAGCTGATGCCTCTGCGAGCCCTCCTTGGGAACCTGGCATGGGAGAGCTGCTTCAGCCTCCTGCATCCTGCAGTGGGTGTTCAATCAATGGGGCTGGGATGGGGACAAGGTGTTTGGAAGGGGGTAGTCCAGCTAGAAGAAGAAGCATGTTTATTGGGGAGGAGAGAAATTGTCCTCTCTAGGAAAGCTTCACCCTCTGGTGGGAGGGTCTGTTGCCTGGGTGCTTGTGGATGGACAGGAGCGACTGCCTCCTTAGCACCAGTGATCCTCACAGGGGCCGAGCCCACCACGCAGGAACCTGTTTCTGCCTCAGTTGTGACGCAGGTCAGGAGCCTCTCACCATCTGGCAGTTCATTCCTGGGTGTGTACAGGGCCCAGGAGATACGATTCTGCTTTGATAAATTGGCGCCCAGAAGATAGGTGTACTGAAAGAGTCCTGGGACATCTGGGTGGTCCCCACTTGTGTGTATGTGCATAGGGGCATGTGTGTGTGCATGTGTGCGAGAGGATGAATCCGGGTGTGTGTGAGTGTAGGTGTGTGTTGGGTGCATGTGCTTGGGAGTCTTCTCTGTGTGTTTTCATGGTGTACAGGGTTGGGAGTGACAAAGGGGGGAATCGTGAAGGGACTCATTCATTTTCTCTGTTGTCATTTATTGAAGGATGATTGTTAGATTTACTTTTTAGTTGTTCATTAATTATTTCTATTTGTGGTAGATAAATAATTTTTTCTTGTAATCTGAATTTTTGTGTGAGTTAAGGCAAGATCTTTATTTATTTATTTATTTTTTAAACTTTTACTTTATTAATTTGTATGTGGTGCTGCTGAGGATTGAACCCAGTGCCTCACACATGCTAGGCAAGTGCTCTGCCACTGAGCCACAACCCCAGCCCCAAGGCAATGTCTTTATAAATGGAGGAACGACTCTAGCCACGATGCTAACAGTGTCCACCCTGCAGATGACCCCAAATGATATTGGTTTCTGTACAAGTTGGAATTGTTTAAAAGCAAAGTTTGGTTTCAGTTGTAAATATCGCAAAGTATTTAAAAAGTCAAAAAATAAAAGACTGCAAAGGCTAAACACTAAAGTTTTAGACATGTGATCCGGAGCTTGGCAGGCTCGCTCTGCAGAATACATTCTATTGTGGCATTCCACATCATTTCCATATATCTTCATTTTATGATCTTCAATTTGAATGATTTGATGGTTCAGAGGTGTGGTAATAGATATGAATTTTATTTTGACATGTGGAAGAAGGCATTTAGATGCGGATGTGTGTGTGCACTGTGAAATGATTAGAAATTACTATGGGGTAGAAAATTGGTGATTGAGTTTGAATGATTGAATCTATTTTAAAAATGTGCAGAGTTGTTAGCTTTCAAAATAATTTGTGCAGTCAAAAGAAATCAAAATTCGTTTTAGTTATTCATATTTTATTTTCAAAATAAGCCATAGTTATTTTATTATTTCTTTAAAGGAATAGCTTAACGATAACACCGATTCTCCCGAAGAGGAAGGAATCATTTCAGAGTCGTGGTGAGGTAGTCTGCTTCTTTAAGGTGAAATTATGAGTTAGTTACCAAGTAAAGAAATAGTTATTTGTCATTTTATTAATTACCTGGTTCTTCTGACTTTATGTGTTAGGGGGTGACGACAGATGGCAGAGGTCTGGAGACTTACAGAAGAGGACTCACATTTCAGATGAAAAATAAAAATGAAAGGTCACTTTGTTTGCCACATACTGGATACAATCCCTCTGCTAACCTTCCTATGGGACAACTGGGGTGGGCCTGTCCATGACACGGAAGTGAGGGGCGAGTGAGATTTGGGGGCATAAGAAGCATCCTGTAATCAGTTGGACTGATGGTGTAGGAAAGGTGGCTGTTTGCTTCTCATTATAACCATGTGCTTTTTCAGTGACACATGAACATTTCGTTGAGACCTGATGAAGCCGGGAGTTTCCACCATGGTTTTCTATGTTGTGCAAAATCACAAGAAATGAACAAAGGAGAAGAGCAGAACTGCAGCCTCAAGGAGGCCACTGTAATTCCTGCATTTATCTATTCATAGCTTCATTTGCCTGCTCAGCAAACAAGGGAAGCCATAGCATTGAGGCCTGGCCCCCAGCAGCTTCTGGGGAGCCCCAGTTTTCTGCACCAGCTCTCCCACAGTGTGGATGGATGATTGCTGGGAAACGCTTCCTTTTCCACTGGAACAGGACATGATGGCCATGGCTGAGCGTCTCAGATAATCAGATCCCTTCCCAGGATCTCCTGGGGGTGTCTTCTGGCAGAGATTTGTTCCATGTCTTCAGTCCCTCAGTGATTCCTTTTTGGGGTCATACAAGCTTTTGATGGCCACCTCAGTAATTGGAAATAGACTTTTTTCAATTTTTCTCTAAAGCTCTAAGAGTGTCTTAATAAACAAAGTAGGCTTTCCTGCTTTCTTCTATTTGGCTCCTCTACATCACTGGATATGGCTTTTGATTTTTAGATATGTGGACACATATTATCTTAGATCAGCCATGCTACCCACCTGTAGGATGGATTATCAGTGGATTACAACAGGAATCACATGTAAGTCTCTCCCAGGAACAAAGAGATTTAATAGAGTAACAAGAGCAGTAACAACACCACCTAATCTTTTCTTTGGCTTTTTCTTCTTTTAATTTGCAGGTACTTAGCATATATTAACCCACTAAATCTTTTCATCACACTTTGTGGTAGTCACTATTCTTAATTCCATTTTATTTATGAGAGAACTGATAACCGAGACTACTTTTCTTGCTGAAAGTCTGTAAGGAAGCAAAATAGGAAACTGATTTTATTGATTGGTTTCTCTTTTCCTATGGCTACACAATGCTTCACTCAATTAATAAATAGGGTCTTTGCCCCAGAACCCCTGCACTTGAAAAAATTGGTCACTATTCAGGGAAATTTTTTTGCCTTAAAGTATCTGGAAAATGAGACAAAAACAAACAAGACAGAACGTGATATCGCACTGAGGCAATTATTTCATTAATAAAGGCAGGCTGTTTACAAAGATGTAGCAATATTAATTCTATTACTTGTCGAAGCCTATTTTGTATAAAGAGCTTTATGCTTAAGTATTAAATACAAGTTGCAGGCAGTTCTCTATGAATGCTAGTTAAACTAAAATTAGGAATTGAGCAATTGTCCCAGAGTATGACTTTTTGCAATCTGGACTAGGATTGTCAGGAGGACCACGTGAGGGCTGAAGGTCATAGATGCCTGCAATCCACCCTTTCAGTGTGTGGGTGAGAGTTGGAGAGTGAGATTGGCGATCTGGTAGGTGAACGAGGGGTGGTTTGTAAGGAGGCCACACACCGAGTAAAGCAATGACATGGAAGCCCTGCTCCCCAAAGGCTTCTTGCACCCTGTGTTTCCTGCATTCGATGACCTAGAGCAGTGGAGGGAGGTGCCAGGAATGTCTCCCCCCACTGACTCCTGGACACCAGTTAGCTGTGGCTTAACGTCCCTGGCACTGTCACACGCACTTGCCATCAGACCTGTAGATGCTTCCTCAGTATATTCTGATGGGGAAGAATGAGGACACTTTGGCCTATGTGAGGATTTCTCCTGCTTCCATTTGCAGGAAGGCCAAAGTATGTCTCAGGAAACAGTTTAGGGCCTGAGAAAAGTCTTGGTTGAGGAAGACAATAGTTCTGCCTCTTAAAGATTAGAAAATAGACCTGGAAGTTGGTGAGGAAAGACATAATGAACAATAACATTTCCTTCCAATCACAGATAATGAGATCAGTTGACCCAGATAAAGCTGTAGTAAAAATTAGCTCACGATGTGCAAACAAACTCATTTCAACCATGCACGTGGGTATGCACGTGATTTGATTGAATAGCGTCATACTATGCTAGTTTCCTTTTTCTTAAAATAGAAGAAGTGAGTATTGCAGAGACACCTATGTGGGCAAATCAGAAGGAAAAAGATGGATCAAGTCACATGAACTTGGATTGTTATTGATTTTATTTCGAGAACTTGTCCTGGCCGTCAACCCCCCGTGGGAAGGAGCAAGACTGTGAAAAACATTTCCGAGAGGATGCTGTTTGACACTTGTGAAATTGGCAAACAGCTGGACCCTAGCTCTCTTGTGGTAGGACACTGGTGCTTACTCACCCCTAAGTTCAACCTGCGACCTTTCCTTTCCCAGTGTCCCTGAATTCCAGCTCTTTCTACTGTGGGGTAAGAGGCAGGAGCAGAGTAGCACACATTCTTGTTTGCCAGGAAATTCACTGGAATATGCTCATTTTGTACAGGTCACAGAAGAGTCGGCCCTGGAGCTCTGGCACTTGCTATTTATAGAGCAGGTAATTTTTCTGTGCAAGCATCTCTGGCAGCCATGACTGAGGTGAATGACTCGGCCCTGAAAGGTTCAAGATCGTTTTCAGGCACTCCATGAAGTTGAAGCTTTGAATTTCTGTCCTCTCCCTGCCCCCAAAGGGGTGCCATTAACCAGGAATGGATATTTGCCATAATGGGGCAGATGTCTGTAATTTGGCTTTCAGAGACTATTATCAAAGATAATAATGCCCTTCTGTCTTACCTGGATAGTTGTATCTTTGCATGAAAAAAATCAGGACTGGGCGAGAGCAACACGCATAAGAGAAATCCAGGCAATCTCCACTGGGAGGAGACTTGGGACCTTCCACACACCATGTCCTGGAGCCACGGGCCAAATGGAGTGAGGGAGGTCTGGTCATTGTTGGTCGGCTTGGCGACTTTAGAGAGCAGAAACCTGTAGTCTTGGTGTCCAGCTAAGGACTGCCTTCGAAGGTTTTTGGTGTCAGAGGAGAGATGATAGGGGAAAGGTCCTTTCTAATCTTCAGGTTCACCTGCCTGTTCTAGTGAGACACTTCCAACTCTCCATGGTTGTGATCTGTCATTTGAAGGTCACTGAGTAGAAAGCTCTGTGCTGCTTCACCAAGGCCTCTGACACCAGAAGGAACTATTTCTGGACTGGAAGAACGAAAGAGGCAGAAAGCATCAGAGAGGCACACCCCAGCTGTGCACCCTCGGAGAACCATGTCATCATTGAAGACCAGTCACACACACTTGCAGCCTCACCTTACCTGGAATTTGATGACAAAACCACATGGGTCTAAGGACAGCCTACATCATTGCACGGGTTGCTCTTGGAGATTAGCTGTATCTTGAACCACAAAACCTAAAACTCATACCCAAGGTACAGTGCTAAAAACTTTTACTAGAAAAAATTATCAAAAATTGATCCTGGGGGTCCCAGATGGTCTAGGTTGAAAATATTTCTAAAGAAAGACTGCATCTGTGCCTTTCAAAATAAAGATATTATTGAAATACTTTCTCTACTGGATTTTTTTTGACATCCAAGAAGTCATGAATAATATTTGATAAGAAGAAAAATACTCCCTTTATAATCTTTGCAAATCCAGTAGAATGTTAAGCTCTGCTTAAGCTGTATTTACGAAGAATTGTACTAGTTTTCAACTTGATATGGTGGATTTACTTCTACTATGCAATTGGAAAATTGACTTTTGTACTCCTGAGGGTACTTTTTTTTTAATAAATTGGATTTCTTAAATTCATTATTTTTTTCAATACAATGTATAACTAATGGCATTAAAATTATTATGCACCTACTTCCTTTCATTTTGTTTGAAGTAGACATGGATTTGCAACTTGACTTATAGGAAAGTTAACTCAGAAAATACTTCAGAATTGACATCTCTAGTATGCCAGGCTCCTATTTTCCAGTAGGGGGCAAGAAAGTACTACATATAAAATCCAGAAATCTTTTTTTTTTTTTTTTTTAATTTCTCCCTGTACCTTTGCAAACCAATTAAGTTCCTGAATTGTGAAATGTTAAGCATGATAGGGAAAAGGATATTCAACTACATTAAATATAATCTTTTCCTTATATCAGAGGGCTATTAAGCATGATCTTTAACTGCTTAGTGAATCCCTCCGGGAGAGGAGAAATAAACTTGGGAATTTGGGATAGGCTGAGGGGGATGCAATGCTTTGAGAAGGTGTCTGCCTAGAACTGCTGCGGACACGGTGGGAGAGTGCTGCCATGATGCCCACCCCGCCAGGACTCCCCCAACCAAGCAACCAAGAGAAAAAAAACAAAAGAAAGAAATGCCTGCGTCTGTTAAGACTGACTCTGTCCTGAGACTCTTCTTTACTGGCACACACATGCAAAGTCACTCAAGTGCCCTGTGGGAGAGCTGCCTCCAGCAGGCAGGAGAGACACCCTGCTATTTACGTCATGGAGGATGAGCTCACACCCACACTGGCCACTGCGACTGAGCAACTGAGCGAGCGAGTCAATGACTCATTAACAATCCAGGCTGGGAACTCTGGTTATGGTTGAAGCACTCTAGCGTCCTCTGCATAGTCTTCCAGGACGATTTTTAAATCCAACCAGGAGGCTCTCTACTGGACACGTTTGTTTTTAAAGACCACTAATTCAGATGTATTTTCCATGATGTTCACCCCAAAGGTCTTAATTTCAATGGAGGGTTTTTTTTTTTTCCTTACTGTAGTTTACCAAGGAGAAATCACCTATAAAGTAATATAAATTCACCATGTGATGTATTTGCTATAAATAAACAAATGTAGGGAGCAAAATTAATACTTGGAAAACTCCCAGTTGTGTGTTTAAGGCCTGATTGTCCATCATTCTGGTAATTTCAACACAGCCTACAGGAAGCAGAATGCCTTTTTCCAGACCCTTCCCATGTTCCTTTGTGTGATACTCACTATAGAAGTCAGTAGCTTTCACAAGAATATGCAGGGTTCACTTGGTTACTTGAAAAACAGATGGTTATTTAAGCATAAGCTAAGGTCCTTAAGGTACAGAGATGTGAAGATCACGGAGCAGTCGTGTGAATCAGGTGAGTGTCTTCCCAGAGGATGGTGTCAGGGTGTATGATGCCTTCCTTGGGAATCCACTCGCTTTGTTGACAAGACATTGTCTTTTGTGTGATTTACACAGTCCCTAAACTGGAATGTTAGACTCAACCTCCTTTTAGAAGTAAACTCTCACCTTCTGTATGCTTATTTCACTTGTGATGGAAATCTAGAAGTTCCCGTTTGGGGGAAAACACCTAGCAAACTGGAGTAATGGTCAATATCCCTCACCCCAGGGCGGCTTGCAGAACAAGCAGGCGCAGCCTTCAGACAGAGCAAGGGATGGTTTATGTGCATTTGGGGGATTACTGGATTTTTGCGGAAACTCATTTCTCTGCTCTTGCTGTGTTTGCTTTTATTTTGTTTCTAAGCATTTATTTTCCTTTTCTCAGACAAGATTTTGATCTGCTCTTAGTAAGTCATCTGTACCAGGTCCTATTAAAATGCTTCTGATGGTCCATCAGATCCATTCTTCTCCCCGATTTATATTTATGACACTTTTTCTTGCCAGTTAGATTAATAGGCTGTTTGGGCCTAGGGAAGAAACACAGAAACTGCTCAGTTTACTGTGGTTAAAAGGCTACTCATATAAAAAGGGCAATGGAAGTGGTTTTCCCACAGAGGTCTTCAGTAGATGGGAACTCATTCCTACTTATTCTTGCTTCTGAGCTTGAATTAGCTCCCTGAGAAGAAAGAAAATGCTCTCTGAGCAGCACAGGGATTTCTCACCATGCTTCTTCATTTCCTCTCTAGAGAGGACTTCCTATACCTGCATCAAAGTAGACCTTACAGTACATCTCCTTGTAAATGAGCAAGTCTCCTTGTAAATGAGCGAGAGTCTGAATACTCTGAAGAGGGGAACTTCTCTGGAAATTGATTGCATAAGCCTTTAATTTGAAAATCTCCCTATACATCATTTTACACAACGTATTAGAAGTAGTCACCTTCCTATCAACTTGTCTTGCACGTCGCTTTAGAAAAGGGAAACTATTGAATTTGGGAATGTTTTGTATACCTTTTATTTAGCACTGTCAGAAGCATCCAGATCCAGATCTTATGGACTCAAGAAAATGAAATGGTCTCAGCCACAAATTTACTTTTCTGCTAAATGAATGTGACATGCTTTATTATAAAAAGCAGTTAAGTACCATTGGATCTGAGCTCCTCTTGGCCTACAGACATTTGCAAAGTGTAGGATATTCAGGATCAACATAGTCTCTCAAGTGCAGAGCTGACCTTGACCCTGTGTTTGGAATGGTTGGGTGGTGTCACCTTCTTTGGAAGCACTGGCCTGTGGAATAGAAATCCTGCCACTTCATGAGCACAGGGCTCACATGAGTTGGTGGGTTTCCTCAGGTGGAGGGAGAGCATGCCATTACCTAGAGAAGTTTCAGCAACTGCCTCTTCCTCCTGGACCTCTGCTTTTTAAATTGCGCTTTATTTTTGAGCAGGGTCAGTCAATCTGTAGTGCAGAGAAATGAACTCTGCAATCACAAGTCCCTTTAGAGGGCTGTGCGAGTTTCAGAGGAGAGAAGACACCCTGGGATGTTGCCTTTAAGAGCCTGGTTTGAACCCATCTCTGAATCCAGAGGCAGACACGCCTGTTCTATGCATTCTCCAAACATGCAGTTCTGATGGCGGAAGCTCTCTCACCGTGGTTCTCCTCAGCATTTGTTCTAGAAGGGGTAATTCACTCTTGATCACATGCAGAATTCATTGGTGTTTGTCACTCTTCTGAATTTTTTAGTCACAACAGTATGTATTATAGGGCAAAGTGTGCAACCCTCCTGCGTGTCATTTCAGTTGGTGTGGTTTGCTGGTGATGACACTTGCTCATGAGGAGAGTAAAAGTTAACAGTTAAGACACTGGAAAGTAAGTCTTCTACAGGTTCTGAACCCACCCTTCTCTGTGAGCTCCTCTGGGTGCTCAGTGGTTTTTGTTCATACCTTTTGGGCTGATACATGTGCTTGTTTTTCTTTGACCATGTGCTTGAAAAGAAGCAGAGTCATCGGAGGTGGACTGGGTGTAACTTTGCCTATTTAAAGCATAGAACAAGAGCCTTTTCTGTTCGGACGGAGTAGTCCAGTGTGTTTTGCTATGGTCAGCACTTCTTAGAGCAAAGTTACGTGGCATTGTGTACGTTTGGCATTGCATATAGAACATTTCTGATTTTCTTGCTCAATCCAGGATTTTGCCTCTTTCAACATTGTCTTGTTTACCATAAAATGCTTACAAATACTTAATTCATATATTTGAGGTGATCTAAAAAGTTCTCCCCAGCCCTTAAAAACACACTGATACAGACTTTTCTAATAAAAAAAAAGGCAAATAGAGATGAGTTTCTCAGCCTCAGAACAACCCCAAATCCCTCGTGTAAGTAAGAAAAAAATGAAAAACTGTCTTTTAGTTTGGAGTCATTTGGAGACAAGCCCAGAGATAAAAGTAATAATAATTTATGTGAATAATTTTTTTAAAATTAAACTTTAATTTGGCTAGAAAGAGGAAGAAAGTCTAAACCTAACCCAAAAATTTCTATGGAATTGGGCCCAAGGGAGAGAAGTAGGTCCAGGGACTACCACGTCATTTGGGCCAGAATTAGGAAGAAGAGACATTTCAACTCAATAAAAAGAATATTTATCGGTGCAATGAGCTTCCTGAGGGAGCATCAAGTTTCTTGTCCCTGGAAGACAGCAGGTCACCTGGGAAGCACGTGTTGGAAGCTATGGGTTGAGTTGAAGCTCAGGGGTTCTTTTAACCACTCCAGTCAAAGCCTCTGTGGCTTTGCACTTGGGCCTGTCGTGAGGCTGTGGTATTTCCTGCGTCTCACGCAGATGGGCTTTGAGACCATAGGATATTAACAACCTCATGATCTACAACCCTTCCTGAGGAGAGAGGGATCTTCTCTCCTTCCCTGGCCACAACTGTCTTTTATCTTGGTTTAAATTCTTCTCCCCTATACACTAGGAAGTCAGCATTATTTCTCGCCAGGGACAAAGCTGAGTCTATGGCCTTTCCAGGAGCGTCTCTGATTCATTTTTGGCTATGCTATTGGGGGAAGGTAATTAGGGTTGGAAAAAAACCCACTCTAATACCCATTTCCCCAACCTGAAGAGCACAGTTTTATGGGGAGCCAATTCCATGGAATAACAGATTTCTAGGACTGCCAATCTGGCAAGCCTTCAACAGTACATTTTTAAAATTTTTAAAAGGGGAAAAACATCTAACCTGCCAAATATCACTATATTGTCAATAAAATCAAATGAACTGCTTTTTCTGAATATTGGCCCCCAAGGAGAAGAGCATGCTGATTACTTTAAACTTATCACAACTTCTTTTAAAATCCTTTCTTCCAGGTATTTTACTCTTTAATTCTTTTATTAAGAATGATCAAGTATCTTCTATTAAAAAGTTGACCTTTAGGCTAAATTAATCACTAATATTTTAAACTAATATGGATTACGACAACTTTGGAGCATGAATTTTTCCCCCCTGGCATGCCTAGCGGCCTAGTGAAAGCAAATTAGAATGTTGCATATATTAGTACTATTTTATTGGGATAAATTTTTTCCTACTTGTGGATATTGATGTAATATTTATATATTTTCCAAGAAGCATTTACATAAAACTCAATCTGGAATGTTGACAAGGAAAACAAAATAAAAAAAATAGAAATTCTTGCATATGAAAAGGAACCAAGGAACAACTGTCAACGAAAAAGCAAAAGGCGCCATAAAAAGGTGATCCGAAATGCACGTCGTCCTCCAAAACACACAGAGGAGAGGTGTTTCTAATGGGCATTTAATGAGGAATAACTTGCTGAAACTCCAGTTATTGCAGTGCTGGCTGGACGGAAATGAAAACGCGGTACTAAAAGTAAAATATCTTTTGATTAACTACAACTTCAAAATCAAATTAAACACTGAACCGATTATAATAGAATGGGTGAAATAACACAGTCCAAAAGTTTTTGGAGCCTTAAGCATGACCATTGGTCACCTATGAAGGGACCTGAGGTCCCCCCAGCAAGGCTTTTGGTATTTACTTCTTTCTCCTGATGGGTTGGTGCATCTCCAGCATACAAACTGTGAAGAAGTGGATGGCTTTGTGAATGACCATATCTGCAGGTTGGTCCTTAAGCCAATCATGTGATTCTTAGTGTTCTGATTTCCAATTGACTTGTAACTTACTGTGCAAAAATGTAATTTTCCATATTTACATGACAATAGTAAAAAAATTGAAATAATGTTTGAAATTTAACGTAGTCATCACTCTCTTCTTCCAATATTTTAAGTAATAATTTCTCTTGCAAAGTCCAGATGACCCATCTGTGGGGTCTGAGGACAGACAGAGTATAGGCAGCAGTAGAATGAGTACTGATCAATAATTTCTAAGCCAGTCCCATAATTCACTCACACACTGGCCTCACATCTCACAGCTGAAATTGCTCAGAGGCCGATGCTTTAAATTGCTTAGAGAAGAAACCACTTTCCTTACCCTGAACCTGTGTCAATCTCAGAGATGGTGTGTCCAAAGGCAGTGAGGATTTGGGACTTTCAGGTGAGGATGACGGGAATGAGAATGAGTCTCACAGAGCCACTTGATGATTTTAGATAGAGGCCTTGGGCAATTTAAAACCGTAGAGGAAAATATGTAAAAATCAGTTCAGGAGCCTCCTGCAGAACTGAGCATCCATGAACTACTTGTATGGTAGAGAAGTGTAGCAGAGCTGGGAGCACTTGAGCACCAGCGTCCCAAAGGCGAGGACCAGGGTTCACTTATGAGCTGGGTGGCTTTGGGTGTCATCGATCAGCTTCTCTGCTGCTCCGCCCACTGGTCTGTGATGTGCAGGAGACCCAGGCCATGCATGATGACTGTGTGCGTCAGAGGTGTGAGGCGCGCACAGTATCTTGTTTCTTGCATATGTGCATGCAGGTGGTGCTGTGGACCCCAATTCAGCTCTTATTTTCATCGTCCAGCATGGTCAATGGAGAGGACTGTGCTTCATTACTGCCCAACAGCAGTATTGGGCATTAATAGCATCATGGAGTCATTCTGTTTTAAACTCCTGCTTTGGGGGACACAACAGGATGGTGTTTATCAAAGTTCAGAAGATCTTTGTACTCTGCCAAGTGCTAAGTGAGCTCATTTAGTCCTCCCAGCCACCGTAAGGGGAAGGTGGTACTACCTCTTGGGAGAGCTGGAATGGTTCGCCTAAGACTCATTAGGGGTGAAGTTGGGGCTGGTGCGAGTCCTGTGTGACTGTGAGCCCTCCTTCGTGTCACAGCATAACATGGCCCTGGGACTGCATCACACCTTACAGTCTTGTAAGGGAGCCTCTGTTTAGCTGGGACGCGTGTGCTACTAAGTGTGGGGAGGCCTTAGCATGTTTGGGGGTTGAACTATACTATTGCTAATTTAACGGTACTTCTGCTAGGTCTAATTGATTTTCTTATGGAGGCTTAAAGAATAGGAATAAAATATTTTTTATCTGTCTCCAAAGACAGCAAATCTATTCTGAGTCTATCTTAAATCTGCAAGTGTCGAACCTCCCTCCCTCCCCTCCCCTGCCCTCCTCTCCCTTCCTTTCCTTTCCCTTCCTTTCCTGTTTGGTTTACTAATATATTCCCCTAGCTTAGCACAATACCTGGGATGTAGTAGGTGCTAAAAATATTTTCAAATGAACACAGTAAGAAATGTTCTGCAGTGTAATCTTGGTTTAATCACAGAACAGTATAATTTTAAGAAATCCCACAAAACACCCAAGTGCATTCCATCCATCTTCTAAAGTAGTGGGTAACTCTCAAATCAGACGATCAGGTTTTCATCCAAACTCTGTGACTGAAGTTTTCAGTGTGGGCATAAATATTTAGGTTCAGTTCTGAGTTTTTGGAGGTTTTTTTTTTTTTTTTTTTTTCCTCTTTTCCTTTACGTAGACTTATATCTCGAAGCACAGTTCACTCAATTTAATAAGATAAGATAGAATGCTTAGCTCGGTGTCTGACACACAGTGATAATAAATATTTGTTTCTCTTCCATCTCTTTATTACTTAATGACTTGTCAGCTCCTATTGTGCAACTGGTGACATTTGTAAAATTTCTCGACTAACCATGAGAGAGTGATGTCAGTGAGATGGAAAAATTCTTATCTGTTCTAACAAAGTGCATTATCCCCAAATACCATAATGGATTTTCCATTAACAGACAGCACTCAGATTCCAACCTGGAAGAAAAGTCCTTCTTCCTATGTCAGAAGGTTTCATAAACCATATTACTTTTGTCTTTATTTTGTTCCAGTTCAACTGAAAGACAGTTTTAACACAAATAAAAAATCCACTTAAAAAAAAGAAAAAAACCAAGTGTACCCATCACCATCGAGATCCAAGTCCCTGCTGGTCTACATTCTTCTCAGTCTCACTCTGCAGACCCATTTCTTTGTCATCCCACTAAACACGATCTGGAATGACCATGGTGCACATGTAAAACTGCTTCTGGGAGCTTCCCAATGTTTATCCCATATTGTGTTACAATTACTTTTTGGCATCTAGAGGCAAAATTTGCCTCTCAACCCAGACTTAACATTTTTTTTTTTAATCCTCTGCCTTCGAAACAACACATTGGCAGATTGTTTGTTCTTATCTGAAGTTCTGGGAGTTCTCTGGAGTTTTAAAATGTACTTTGCTCATAAGCTTCATGTGAAAGTTACTGTTTGATTTTGTCTCCCCTGCACACTCCTAAGTTCTCATTGCAGAGCGAATTCCCCCCTTGCTGCGTGGAGCCAGGCGACTATCCCAGTCTGTAGGCATGGCTGGTCACTGCCTAGGGTTCCCAGGACAGGCTCCTTCCCGTGCTAATCCTGCCGACATGTGTCACTTCAGTAAGACTGAGAAGGCCTGGGTTTTGTTCCTAGAAATGCCACATGGATCCAGTGCTAGGCAGTATAGACAAGCATGTGGACCGTTGGATTTTCACATTTTCCTCTGGGTACCTGCCAGGCCCAGGCTTAGTGTTTGGGAGGTGTAAGGACTGCAGGGCAGGGTCAGCTCTTCACAGTATGGATGCTCACAGGCGGGCTCTGTGATCAAGTACTAAAGGACTGATCTTCAGAAAGGTGACATGTGACCAAGCTGCACATTACACTAGCCGGCATGGTCCTCTGGAGGCTGTCACTCAGCTCCTGGGGCGTCCTCAGCTTCCCTAGTACCCTTAGCATGAAATGGTGGGCTGGATACAGACTTCTCCTTTTTAAACTCTATGACTGTTTTCACATACAGTTTGTGGGCATGGAAATTAGTACAGCCATTATGGCAAACAGCATGGAAGTTGCTCAAAAAATTAAAAATAGAGCTAGCATATGATCCAGCTATCTACTGGGAACATGTCCAAAGAAACAGAATCAGTAGGTCAAAGAGACCGCCTCCCCTGTTTGCTGCAGCACTAGACACAGGAGTTAAAATCCAGAAGCAACCCAAGGGCCCATGGGCTGAGGAATGGATGTAGAAAATGTGGTACAAGCTGGGCGTGGTGGCGCACACCTGTAATCCAAGCGACTTGGGAGGCTGAGTCAGGAGGATCGAGAGTTCAAAGCCAGCCTCAGCAACTTAGCGAGGCCCTAAGCAACTCAGTGAGACCCTGTCTCTAAATAAAATACAAAATAGGGCTGGGGATGTGGCTCAGTGGCCGAGTGTCCCTGAGTTCAATCCCTGGTTCCAAAAAAAAAAAAAAAAGGAAATGTGGTACATAGACACAAAGGAAAACTATTCAGCCATAAAAAGAGTGAAATCCTGTCTTTGTGACAAGGTGGGTGAACCTTAAAGGTATGTTAAGTGAAGAAGGCGGGGCCAGAATGGCAGGCAAATGTCTGATGTCACTCATGTGGAATCTCAAAAAGTTGAAGGAGAACGTCTGGCTCCAGCGGAGGGCTGCCAAGAGGGTGAGGAGGAGGGTTGGGGAGAGATTGGTCAGTGGGCAGAGTTGGGGTGAGATGGGAGGACTAGCTGCTGTGTGCTATTCCACAGTAAACTCACCACAGTCAATAAGAATGCATTTTTCAAAACAGCTAGAGGAGAGGATTTTGCATGTTTCACGATGCAGAGGTGACAAATGTTTTAGGAGACGGATATGCTAATTACCCTGATTAGGTCATCATGCAATACACACATGCATGAAAACATCACATTGGAGCTCATAAATTTGTACAATTATTATGTGATAGTTAAAAACAAAGTTCAATATATAAGCAAAAATGTAAACTCTATGACCACCTACAAGTATAATTTTGGTAAGCAATACCAAATAGACAAATTCAAGTCAAAATACGAAAAAAAAACTAGTTTCAGTGAAAAACTACGCAGTCTTTACAGCACAGGAGTCAAGCATGACTCTGCGGAGCTATTCTGTAATTTTGTATAATGCCGTTATCTGATTGCAGACAGAAGAGCTTGTGTCTGTAGACAAGTAAATTCCACCCATTGCAGATAGTTCAACTGACTTTTCCTTCTTGACCTGGGGCGGGGGGTGGGGGTCATCTTGCTTCCATTTATACATTTAATCCAATAGTACCCCCACCCCTGCTTTTTTTTCTTTCTTTTTTAAATTGGTGGTTATACCTTACAATTTTCTTCATTCATGACTCGAAAAAAAATCTTTAACATGTTCATTTTTATGTCTGTATGTCAGTCACAATTTGCCATTTTAATGACAATTATTCATCTAAAGACTATATTCCTTTTCATTGGTTCACAGTTTGGCTTTCCTAACTTGTTCCTTTCCACTTTCTGCTCATCTGGGGATGAATCTGCAAGTGTAGAAATTGCGCTGGCAATGGTATCTGTCACAATTTCTGTTATTATTTATGTTAAAATATAGGTGAATATAAGAGAATATTTTCATATAATCTATAATAATAAGGTATAAAAATAAAAGGAATAATAACTGTCACCACAATAGCATAATTAAGGAAAATATGATAAACTGGACCACTTTAAAACTATATGGATGTGTATTAGGTATATACACCATGCATTTATGTGTACGACACTTTACAGGTATCATGATGAACTGAAAGAGGTGACACACAGAAAAATCTATGAAAGCTCAAAGGTTGTCCTTAAACGATGGAATGTCATTGTTATTTCTAAGTAAATAGTAACACTAAAATAGGAAAAAATATTATAAACAACACTCATGGGTAATTCACGAAAGAAAATCACAAATGAACAAAAAGCATACAAAAATACACTTACTGTAATTTTAAAGTAAAGAAATGAAAACTCCAAAAAAAGAAAAAAAGAAAAAAAAAGGAAATTGTGCTGGCATCTCAGGGTTTCCTCCTGGAACAGCAGGGAGATTTTCTGCCAGGCTCCCCGCATGGGAAAACCTGCCTAGACCTGGCGGGAGTGGAATGGACTTGCCTTTCTCTCTCCACGTCCCCTGGAACATGCCCTGTTCCCCTCAGTCTCTCAGCTTGTCCTCTGAGGTGGACTTTCATCCACACTCTCATTTTCCAGGTAGGAGAGGACAATGAGACCCAGCTTCCAGTCCTCCACATTGGCTTGGCATGAGGCAGAGTTTTGAGTTTTTGTGGGTTGGAATGAGTGGTATTTCTTAAGATGGCTCTCTTTTCTGTAAAAGTCAAACTTACGTAGAGATGTTCTGGTGGCCAGTCACACCTTTCACTTCCATTTACAGTTCTCCTGGAGAACCGAGCAGCAGTGAGACCTGTACTTTCCTGTCAGTCTTGTCTTTCTTTGGATCTGAGATCCTGTCCAACAGCACACCCGTCCTCTGCCCTGTCTTCTGCTCCCTGTGGCCACAAGTGCCTGCAGGACCATTTGTTCCTTGTCTGCAACTGCTGTTCCCTGATGGGCAGGAGGACATATTGATAAAAGACTCATAGATTTGCTTGCATGTGTTCGTCTCCTATTCATTCCTACTTCTCATATACCAAGGACAGAAGTAATAATCACATTCGGTCTATCTTCTCACAACAGTTTCCCAGATGGTTTCTGTTGCCTTTTTAGGTTTTCATATTTTTTCTTGACACTACAGATTCTCTGGAATGATTTATGTGGAATGCCAACATGATCAATGTCTTTCCTCCAGTTATCATTGCTGGAAACCCATATGGCTCTGGGGAGAAGGGACCCCTCACGTTTCAGCCTCTGCTTTGCCCAGGGGTGCCCCTCTGTTACTGTTATTTTCAACCTCTCTGAATGCCACACTCCCATGCCCTATACCAATGCTGTCCCCTGTGTCTAAAATGTTCCTCTACCCTTCAATCCATTTAAAAAATCTGCTTTCTATTATTCTTTAGGCCTCCATTTGGAATTTGTTCCTCTAAGAAATGCTCTCCTACCTGTGGATCCAGCCAGAACGCTCTGTGTGAGGTAACAGAGCTCCCTGTGTGCTCATCAAAGGTTTTACCTGGGATATTAACATCGCAGGGCGATTTTGAAGTGTCTCTCCTTTTCATCGTCACAACCCCAGCATCTTACAGAAGCTCTAGCAAAGATTCAAAAAATGTCACATACCTTTCTATCATCAGCCACTTTACCATGTATGAATGCTTCACAGACATTTTTGCTGAACTAGACAAGTTTATCTTATTAAATCATCACCATAATCTATGAGTACTTATTCATCTTACTTAATGAATGAAGACGTTGATGCCTGAAGAGGTTTAATAATTTATTCTTATTACTGCTAAATGGCCCAAATTAGGATTTCAATCTGGATTTATCCATTTTCAAAGCCGATGCTCTTAATCACCTCGGGAAGTATGGCAGTTGCTTTGGATCCTGAGGTGCATGGTACCATTTTTTAAAGTTGATTCAACTGGCTCATAACCATCTTACTTGAGTATATGCTGAACTTGTGGCCTATTGCTAATGTAGACATTAACACAAACGTAGTACCTTACAGTGGTGGGACTTTTATTATTTTGCCGTAGGCTGAGAGGACAGAGTGGGTCTTGCTGGCTAATGCTGAGGCGTGGGCAGGGCCATGATCCATCAGGCACTCTGAGGAAGAACATGCTCTTTGCTTTTCCCATCTTCTGGGGGATACCCACATTCCTTGTTCCTGGCCTTTTTCCTCCATCTTCAAAGATGGCCAGGTGGCATGACCTCAATCCTATGTTCCTCATCACACCTCCATTAGACTCTCTTTATCTGCCTCCCTATTCCATGTTTAAGGTCCCCTGTGATGACCTTGGACTTCCTGGTAATCCAGGGTGGTCTATTTTAAGTTCATCTAATTAGCACCCTCCGTTCCACCTGCAGCCAGCCAGGCATGCTCATTACTTATTGGTTCCAGGGACTGGAAGGTGAACATGTTGTGGGGCACTGTTGAGGGTGGAGATCATTACATTACTCTGCTTACCCACATGCGTACAGCATTAAGGACTTTGCCTCTGTAAGCCTCAAGTCATCACTGAGGTTAAAGAGACTGGAGTGGGTGGTCACCCAGATGAGCTTTAGGCAGGAGCAAGTGTCTCCGTGAGATGTCCTGTATGAAATTTCAGTGTCCAATGCATTGCAATGAACCAGACTTAGAGGACAATGCCAGTTATAAGACTCTACATATATGTGTAATATGTCAAAGGATACTCTACTGTCACATATTTCTAAAAAGAACAAGTAAAACATAAAAGTTAAAAAAAAGAATAGAATTCAGATTTATGGTTTTCTATGGGAAGCTTTGCAAATTGATACAGTCACGCACAATCCAGTTATCCTTTCTTAGGGAAGGCAAATTAAAGAAGTAACTAGAGATGAAATCCAAGCTAGGGAAGTGGTGGGTCTCAAGCATACTTCCTCCTGGTCAGGACACTTAAACTATCCTGCTCTTAGGATTATCACGTCTCCCTCCTAGGCAAAAGGCTGAGCATCTCCCTACTTTGGCCAGTTGAAGATGAAATCTGCCAAGATCTCAGAATTCTCCCTTTTCTTTCACACTAAAAGGACATTTTGTCTTTTCCCTACCCACTGTTTTATTATGTTACTGCCATTGCTGAGGCTGTTTTCTAAAGATTTTGCTTCAGACTCCCTCTCTTTAAATGACCCTAAATGCTTGATTTTAAATATTTCTAGCTTCTTTTTGAGAGAGCATGTCTCTCACAATGCCTCCAACACATGGAGATTCTCCACCCTTGATTGTCCTAGTTCAACTTGTAGAGAGGAATTAATCTCTTTTTCCCTGGGACAATTCCTTTGGGGGTGCCTCTAAGTGGCTGTAGGGACCATGTGCTTCTTTGGCCTCTTTCCTTCAAGCATCTTGGTGCCCTCGCTTAGATTACCACCCTGAGCTGTTTCTCTTCTCTTTCAAGGAAGCCTATTATTTCCCCATGAATCTGCCTTGAGCATTTACTGGTGGCCGATCCTTCACATTTTATCATTATTTTCTTAAGATTAGTGAAATTCCTGTCTCATCTTCCACACCCTTCACTTCTGAGACACTGACCTTTTTCATCCATAGACCTCCCTAGGGAAGCTTTTTCCACTTACCCCATCTCTTTGGACCCCTCTGACAGCTTCCACCACCATTCTTAATACATTTATGGGAATTTAGTTTCTTTCCTTAATAAAAAAATCATTGCCTTAAAATCCAGCAGACCAGGTAAATGGAAACTTTGTATAAAATATGCCTGTCCGTGCTGTGTACATGCCTGCCCAGACCTCCTTGGTACCCTTAGAACATTTATGCTTAGATGCCTTTTATTGCATCTCAAAATAAATAACTTTCACAGAGAAGGGCAATAACTAAAACTGTCATCTTTTGGGATCCACCTTTTCTGTATTATAAAAGAAGGTGAGATATTAATTGGTATTTTGAGAGCAGTAACTTATCAAAGTTTTGAATTGTTGAGTTCTTTTCTCATAGCTTGCTTCAAAATCAAAATGATGGCAATTCTCCAGTGTTGCACCTTGCAGGACCTCCAGACCTCGGGGAAGAACATGGGAGAAAGGCTCTGGGTGAGGTCCTGTGTTATATGTGTATAATGCCATGGGGAGGGACCAACACCTTCTGGAGGGGACTCACAAGGTGAGCTGTCCATTCCGTCCATGCTGAGTACCGTGCCATTGAGATAATGTCTCAAAACAGAGCCACATCTGGGGAAATAGAAGACATTCTATTAACCAAGGATATTGTCCTTATCTGGCATATTCCAACCTCAGAATCAATGATAAATGGTTGAAGTTTGACTTTTGCTAAGATACATAATAAACAGCCAGGAAACTGATTCAGAGATTCCTTCTTGAAATAAACAAAATCCTTAGAGGTGGTTTGATTTTCACTTCCAGTAGTTTAATATTAATTTTCCTGGTCCTAATACAACTGCATTAATGTGAACGTTAGAGTAATAAAATTAGAGAAAAGAAAATAAATGATGGAAGTTTATAAGGAAATAGGGGTTTCTATGTTACTTGGTTGGGAGTCAAAACTTGTCCCTTTCAATGTAATTTATTATGTTAATTTTGCAAGTGTTGATCTTTCTTAAAGGAACTTGAATTCCCGATGAAAATGAATATTCAAGCTCTGAAACATTAAAGGCCCACTTTCCAAAGAAAATTTCTATAATAAAAACTGTTTGGGGGAAAAAAATACCTTCCTAGAAAGGACAGCTATTTGAGAGGATAGGGAAACTTTAGATTTGGATTCCCCATAAAAGAAAAATCAGTGTTCACTCCCCATATCCAATCTCATTGGTGAAGGAAGTCATTGGACATGGAAATGGGTAAAGCCAGAATCTCTGGCTCCACTGTCGGTTCCTCAATCGCAAGCTGTGGTTTATTCAGTAAGTGAGCCAAGACGTTTGGTGAACCAGCCTTTTCCCAGTGAGCAACTATGTATGAACACAGGGGGAGTTAACAGGGCACTGATTTAAAGGATGTTTCTGGAGCTGGTCAGCAATCCAGTTCCTCTGGATCTAAAGGTCTGTGGTCTAAAGCCCAGCAGGAGTGAGTTTCTCAAGCACACGAAAGTCATTTATTGGACAAGTTACTGGAGCAGTGTGGTTGCCTGGTGAGCCGCAGGGGACCCATAAACTCCGCTGAGAACCAGGAGTAGGAGGCCCGAGGCTGGGCTCTGGGCCGGGTTTCTGGCCTCTCCTGAAACTCCTGTGGCACCTACAGAGCAGGGCTTATTCTGCACCAGTGAAAGGGCTTTCATCAGACAAGGCTGCAGACCGTTCCCTCACACACTGCCTGAGCTTCTGCTCCAGAGCTTCCAGAACTCTCTTCCAAAGGGAAACTAGGTTTAGTTTGGCATTTGGTGTTGGGGGTCCTTCCTTCCTCTTTTGCTTTCAATGTGTGTTTTCATACTTTTTTTTTTTTTTTTTTTAGTTTTGAAGTATTTCTGGAATCATGAACTTTTCTAGGCGTCAGAATGAACTTCAAGTGCTCTTATGTCACTTAGCCCAACCCCATACCAGATGAGTGAATCACCTCTGCCTCATCTGCTTGTCTGTCTCCTGTCCAGGGCTTTCAGAGATGGGGTCTGATCACCTCCTAAAGCAGCTTGTGCCTCCTGGCGGTGGTGCCACACCTCTATTCTTCTCTTGGCCTCTCTTCCCAGTTCTGGCTCTTATTTATTTATTTATTTTTCTATCTTTCTGACAAAGGCCTCTGCTAGATGCATGTGTCTTTCTTTTCTTCTCCAAGATTTTTGTCTCTCGTGTCCTATATGGTTTCTACAGATGTGGGTAATTTCATAGGCTACAAAAACATTTCCCATTTATTTTATTGTTTTTCTAGGATCTGCAACTCATTTTAGTTCTTTTTTTTTTTTTTTTTTTTAAAGCTACTTATTTCCTTCTTCAGTTCCCCCAAATAAAAATGTTTCTTTCTGGGAACTGTAATTCCTCAGAGTCTTTTAAAACAAGATAAGTAAATGAATAAAACTTTCCTTTTCAAACTATTTTTGTGTTCCTCTGACAATGAATAAATTTATTACCTTCTTTTGGTCTTAGAAGATTCCCTGATACTAGGACCAGTTCTGTGGCATTGAGGGAAGGTCTGGTATACATTCATCAGACATCCAAATAAACATATTTAGGAACACATCTCAGCAACACCCTCCCTCCCTTTCTTCACTGACTCCTAGAAGCATTACTGGTGTTTTTCTAAGCTCAGACACAAGTACTTTTAGTCCCTGTGGGGCTCATTTGGGTGTCAATAAACCAGGGTTCATGTAAAACATTCTAAATATGCCTAATATCTTGCACATCAAACTGCAAGCTCTCTAACATAGGCACCAATATTTTTGTTTCTGTTTTTGCTTTTAGGAGATGAGGCCTGACCTTGTTGCCCAGGCTGGTCTTGAACTCCTGGACCAAAACCATCCTTCCTCAGTCTCCTGAGTAGTGTGTTCTGTGGGCTTGCACCCCGATGCCTGCTATGGACCAGTTTTCATTCATGTTTTTTGCCTCGAGATTCTAATACTGTCACTGACACCAATAAGCAATTGTTGAATATAAATGACTGAAATAACAGTTTTCAAAATGTGCTTGATTATATAAATGGACTCATTCTTGTGTAGCTAAAGGCACAGATGATAGCTAAATAGAAGTATTGGTGACAAATACCAGTTAGTCTGGAATATTTGAAATTCAATAATATTTTAAATGGGGCAAAAAGACAGCAGAATGTATTTTCTTAGTGTCTGATTCCCCTCCTAACCACATGATACCTGCTTGTCATTTTCTTTTTCTTTTTTTGTTTGTGTGTGTGGAGGGCAAGAGTATGGGATTGAGTGAAGATTTTATCAATGCTATGGGTGGGGGTGAGATGAACCCCTGAGGATCCTGCTGAAGTTATGAGCCTCTAATTGCTCCAGGGCTGGTCACCTTAACTTCCATTGTGCTGAAATTAAATCTTACACTCATAGAGTTTCTTTTCTTCAGTATTTCCAAAGCTCAAAAACTTCAGATCAATTAAATACATATACCTGGTTGATATAAATAGCATATCACCTTGGGCAACTGTTGCTAGAGGCGCTGTCTTCTCATTGATTGAATGGATCCAGGGCCTCTGATTCAATGTCTTTTCCCTTTCCAATAGATGCATTTTAATATTTTACCAATTTTATGAGTCATTCTTTGAATTTTAGTGTTAAAAAGTTTGTATTAGGGCTCTCTGTAAAATCTCAGGTGACCTTGATCCTTTTAGCACTTTTGTTTTGTTTTTGTGAATTAAGTTGCTAAAATGTCTAAGAACCTAATCCTCAGCAATAGAGAAGGAATATTACATGCTTGCTTGAAAGTTAAATTATGCTAAAAGACTAAAAGATCAAGGAAGGAAAATGATTCCACTGGGAATCAAGAGCATAATACATGGAGAGTTTACTACATGCCAGGCAGCGTGCTAACCAAGCTATGTTACAGCATTCCTTCAAACAGTTCCATGCACTATGCACCTCATCGCCCATGGTGTAGAGCTTCTAGAAGCCACAGAGTGCAGCTGAGGTCAGAGATAGCTCAGGACATGGCTAGAATTCTAAATTTTGGGGTCTGTTTCACTCCAAATCAGGGATTCCCTAACCTAAAGCCATACTTTCTCAGGGAGTCTGTGGATAGAAGTAAGAAATTCCATTGACTTGGGGGGGAAAATGTTTGTGTACTGGTGGTCATTTAATTCCAACCTAAATTTAAATTATAAATGCAGACCACATCCCAGAAGACTAGTATCAGTACCTGTGAAATTTACCACCTACAAAAATCACAGATGACTTTTTAAATAATGGTCCAGTTATTAAAATACATTGAAATATCATTTATTTGTCATCATGGAGAAATTAGAATGGTTTTTCTTTGATATGTTGATAGGCATACTTCAAATATAATGATGTGCATGTTTCAATACCATTGCTTTTCTTTGTAGTCCTCTGTATTTTATATTTATTTTATGTTATTTCTATTGTATTTATAATAAATATTTATGTTGACTTTATATGTGCATTTTTATTTTAAACACTGAGAAGCCTTCTGAAATGAGTCCATTAGTCCCCTCAAAGGGTCCATGGCTAGAAATCTTGAAGTCCTGTTCTGAAACTTCACTTCTCAGCATTAGAACCTTCTTTCTGTTTTTCTTGCCGTAACAGGATGCAGAGCAAAGAAGCAATGATTTACACACATGGCGATTGAGCTGTGGTCAGAATCAATCAGGTGGCAGGAAAGAAGAGGGAGCCCACTTCAGCCTTCATGTGCTGTCATTTCCAAACACTGGGCACCTGAGGAACACTGGAAAGGACTGTGTGTTCCTTACCTGCCAGGTGAGACTCCCAGGCACCCACTCATTTCAGGTAGGCCAGTAGCAAGAGGCTGAAAGCTGTTTTCTTCTCTTCCTCTGGTTTTGAGTTGTATTCAAATTATTAATGGTGCTTTACTTTAGTTGATTCCTAAAGATAAACATCCCAGTCAGCCTCCCAGGCAGGCTGATTAGTGCCCAAATCTGGGTTTTCTCATCTAAGATGTTACTGGGCATAAAATGAAATGGCAGTTCCTAGAATCCTGCCAGCCTTTGCCTGAGGACACATTGGTTTAGAAGTTAGCATGGGGACTTATGTTCTTATATTTACAGGTTTATTAATTCATTGAGGAACAACAGTGGGTGAATCATTTAATAACCCTATTAATTCCTAGGCATCCCAGGCATTCTTTCAGAAACCAGGGACTTAGAGAAGATGATCCAAAGGCAGTTTTGGAGGAATTTCTCTTTATTTTAAATCACTACTACTACCACTTCTATTAATCTATTAACTGGATTGCTGGGTAACTCTGTTACTAGGCTCCATGATACAACCAGAACTTAGTAGCTTGACTCATGGAACAGTGAAAGGACCCATGCACAATTTTTTTTTCTTCTCAGTCGACAATAGAATCAGATACAGCCGAGGATGAAATGCCAAGCCCCTCATGGATTAGCTGGAATGTTGAATTCCCAGTCGGCCACTAACTACTTGTACGACCTTGAGAATGAGAAAGTCAATTAACCTCCCTGCTCTCAGATTCCTTGTCTTTAAAATGATAGTATTGGACTATGAATTTCAAATATCTCTTCCAGCTCTAAAATTTTATGATTCCCTGTTTTTGAGGCACACGTAAATATAGTCAGGCCTTAAATTTACTTTTTATTGATGTTGAGAAGATAAAGCTTCAATTCGCAAACATCTGTTTCATGGAGCATCATCTTTGAAGTTTACATCATAATTGAAGGGTAATTGATTTAACAATTTCCTGTTAAAATAAGAGGATTGGTTACTACCAACAAATCAAAAATGCTCTGTGCTGTCTATACATTTTAAATTATAGTGCAATACTTTAGTGAAGCCAAAGAAAATGGTACAAAAAGTCATTTGTTAAATTTATGTTTGTAAATCTGCATTTATAAATACGTAAGCTTCTAAAAATAATGATGGAGTTAAATATTACTAGAAGGATTACGGGCCTTTGCATTGGTGTTCTACTTTGGCATAATGTGTATTTAAAAGTGTAGATGGTCGGGGTCAGATTTTCTGCCTTGCTGGGTAAGGGGCAGATTCTTTCCCACAGTTAGTTGTTAGACTATTGCGCCATATTTACTACTACTAAGATCAGCAAATGGCATCCTGTGAAACCAAGTGCAAGTGGATGGTTTTGATGTAGAGTAAACATTGAAGCTCCCGCCTGTTGACAAGCTCTGCTTTACCACAGTGCTTTCTGGAATGTCACTGAGAAAGTTGTCAGAAAGGCAGTGCGTGAACTTTCTGTCCGTGAGTTTGCCCAGAGGCATTGGTGATAGAAATCTGAAAAGATAAACATATGTGTGAAAGTTGTCCTGTCACTCTTGGGGAAGGCCATTCGTGGCCTGCAGTGGTTCCAGACGCAGTGGCATTACCAGGTGAAACAACTCCGCACCGCATGGCTACACATGTGGCTTGAGTTTGTTTTCTAACCCAATTTCATTTTTGTTCGTGATGGACGTGATAGTCAAAGACTTAACACTCACCCCCTGGCTTTTTTCCAACTAAAATTTGAAAGACTGAAGCAACAATGAGAAGGAGACCCTGTTCCGTCTTGGAAGTACTCTCCGTGTCTGAACTGTAATGTGCATTTTATAAGCTCAATCTCCACTTTCCTGTTTTCACCTTCAGGAGACTCTACTGGGGTGAAACCTTGGAATGTCTCAACACAGTCTGGGGAGAAGGTAAGGGGAGAGGAATAGGCTTATCTTTAGCAATTACGTTAACTCAGCTTGTAAATGCAGTTTGAGAGCTTGCTGAAAGGCAATTTTATAGCAGCTAACTTCTACACAACCTGGTAGCTATTAAAACTGTAAACTGCTATGGTAAATTCCAAAGGCCTACACTCAATAGAGTTTTTTTTTTTTTGTCTGCATATTGACAAGAGTGAGCCTCAGGCAGATCTGAACTTGCCCTCCAAGTGTCTGATATGAGGTCTAGACTGGGATGTGTAGAGAACCCTTTGATTAAAGAAATTGATATTCAAGTCATATCAGAGGTCCAAGATCAAAACAGCCTCATTTGAGTTGTATAAATGCACTTTTCTCCAGGAAGTCAGACTCCACAGGGATCTTTTCAGGGCTTCTCACCCACAGTCATTTTGCTTTGCGGTTGGCTATAGTTGGTGCAGGTCCTCAGTCTAGATTTACCTCCCTTAGTTTTCTTTAAAAAATCCATCAGAGCCCTCGTGTTTATGATGAGAAAGGGTCACACATCTCCACTTTGGAGTTCCGTCATCAACTGTCGGCTGTTTAGGGATCTGATGATTGTGTTCTTCCATGGAGGCAAATATCCAGCATGTTCGCCCAATCAGGAGAGGCATAGATGCGCTCTTAGGGTGATTTTCAAAGTGACTGCCGGGTGTGTGGTGGTGCCTAGTAGCAAAGAAAGATTCGGTGCAGCGTGGGGCTGGTTGGCCTCAGCCACCGAGGCTCGCGGGTGGAATTGCAGCCTGCTTTCACAGTAAGGCACTTGCTTGTTTACTCAGTAACTATTTCCATCCTGGGACCATTGGGGCTGGAAGCATTAGCACACACATTTCAGTATCCCAGTACACAACAGAGAGGTCTAGACAGAAGACACAGCCGAGCCTTACCCCGGAAGGGAGAGTAGACAAGCAGGAGTCCGTCTTCCTTACACAAGACCCCTGCAACAGACAACCACCCAGGAAGTAAAACCAAACCTTGACTTTTACCAGATCAAAGAAATCCTCTCGCTTATGTTTCAAGATCTTTGTTCCATGTTTTGTCTGTTCTTGAGAAGATCACTCAGCACAACACCGTTAAGCCTAACAGATCATTTCTGAAAACTAGACCACATAGCAGTCGAGTTAGAATTTAGGTTAGAAATGTGCTAGACGAATCACGCATTCCAAACAGAAAGGTGTGTGCCAAATGAACCCAGGGGTATTCTGCACACCTGCATTTACCTCATGAGGCATGAGGAAAGGCACTGAGCTGTAGGAACTGAATTCTGTGTTTGGCACTCCTCATTTATAGTGGTAAGACTCTACTCCATCTGAAGAGTTGTTTCATTCTTGGGTCACAGATG
Source organism: Glaucomys volans (assembly GCA_020662805.1). Classification (NCBI taxonomy): domain Eukaryota; kingdom Metazoa; phylum Chordata; class Mammalia; order Rodentia; family Sciuridae; genus Glaucomys; species Glaucomys volans. The sequence continues at coordinate 62,355 of JAJEJO010003368.1, read as the reverse complement.
AAAATTGTGCATTATTTTATATGGATTCTTTAAATAACCGTTTATTTAAAAGGTCTCTGTCCCATAGGATATCATTGTTCTCAGACTTTTGAAAAGACAGTCGCCTTTCATGTACAACACTGCCTTTTATACATGAAACTATGAGAATTGCAGCTTTTCCATTTTTATTTGCTAACAATTGCATTCAAGCAATGAGGCTTTCCGCTATTCACTGCACAGTGCAACGTATTGGAATGACTCTGCTCCATGCTGCAAGCACTCTAAACCATACCACAGGTAAGCCGTTCAGGTTCATCTGTTAGCCAACTACAGTGGTGTGGGTTCTGTTTGTGTTCAGTGGTGCCTTTGATTTTTCACACCCAGGTGAAGGGATGTGCTGAACTAGAAGCTTTTGTTGGCTACCCTCATGCTGGCTGAGATGTTTTCACAGCGGTGACAACACTGAAATGCCCACCACAGAGGGTGCTCATCAAGCAAGTCTACCACGTAGCAGCACCTGGTGTTGTCACCAGGCAAGCAGGTCACTGGCATATCAAGGTCACCACAAGGATGTGAAATGGGTCTCCGGCTTTCCTGGCACTCTCTTCGAGCAGATCTTCTCAAACTATACCGCACCTGGGTCACCTGGGCATCTTGTCAATATGCAGATTTTTGAATGAATTTGTCTGGCGGTGGAAGCTAAGATCCTGCATTTCTCACAAGTTCCCAAATGATACAGGCTCATGGACCCACTTTGAGAAGCAAGGTGTTATAATGCTACAGAATCAGTTTTGGTGGGGGCAGCTCTGCAGTGGGTTGCAGGTACCTGCAAACCATCTCATTATCAAGGTTATATGTGGCATATGAAGTGCAGTGTTTGGAACGCCCCCACTTCTTAGCTATACTTTCACTCCAGGCTATTTCAATGAAGAAACAAAAGGAGATAAACAAAACAAATGAGTCAAGTGTTACACCTTCCTGTGGCAACACATGAGTTGGGCGTTTCAGTTTCATTCAGTTGTCCATTTTCACAAGTGCTCTTTCTCAACAGAGATCATTTTTACCATTTGAATGCAGATGTGTGAGAAATCGTTCAAGAAGTGCCACATGAAGCATCATTAGTTAATGAAGTTTTGTGTGCACATCATTCCCAACCCAAGTGAAGAGAGTGTAATTTTGCTTTTCTACTTTGGTTTTGCTTCATCTACAACCTTCACTGAACCCCCCTGAGCCCATGGAATTTTGCTCACGTTGATCCTGTGGACACAGAGCAGAGGAGACTTGAGCTGGCCGCTGAGGACGCAGACACACAGCCCTGCTCTCATTAACACCGTGCTCAGCCCAGCTGAGCTAACGATCGCATATTTGTGGCTGCCCGGGCTAAGGGAGATGAATGTCTCTTCCTTCCTTCTCCAGTTACTGAAGATGTTTCCGACGCTCCCACTGGAGTCCTGAGATGCATTTGCTTAGAGTATCTGCCAGGTTGGCCCAGGCTTTGAAATTTGTTGGTGTCAAAGTCCAGGCTTACTCTGGTAAATCAAAGTGACTTTTTTTGGACAGTGTCCCCCGTGAGCTAGATAACTGGGGACTGAAATCTGGGAAGAGCGAGACCACACTCTAGGATGACCCTGTGAAATACAGGCAGTTGTGTCCACTCCTCTCTGTGTGGACAACCCAAGTTAAATCATCTTTTAAAAAGAGGAACGTGGTCAGAACATGCCTTTCTCATGACCAAATCATCCACGTCTCGCAGGCCTGCAGACATGTTTGACAGACGGACTCAGGCTCATTTCCTTTCCACAGTTAGAGCAGAGGCCCTAGACTAACACCCATTTTGCAGTGGTGCCTGCCAGGACGCTGCCTGGGTCTGACTAGCCAGATCCTAACGTCCTGATCCACAGTTTTGGACTGGTGATTTTCAGGTTCACCTTCAGGGTGGAAGTCACTTGTCCGAGCAGGATTTGAGGCTCCACGGCAGGGGCTTCACTGGAGGTTTGTGTTTTATGCTCTCAGTCAGGTTTTGCTCCTGCCACGCCTCACTAATCGGGCTTATCAGAAGGGATGGAGTCTTACTAATCACTTAGTGATCCATTTTTTTTTTTTTTTGTACAAAAAGCACCAAAGTGGACATTCAAAATGTCATTTTGTACATGTGGTATTATTTTCTGCAGGACAGAATTCTAGAATGCAATAAGTAGTCTTGATTAAAATGAAAACCTTTTAAATAATCACAGGGTATAAAATTAAACGGAATAAGTCTGAAGTAATGCCAGTCAGCCGGAACGGCGCTAAGGCTGTTTTTCTCATTTCCCTCCACTTTCTGCCCTGGAGAGTTTACATCCTCCGAGTGCACTGTGAGTGCTGAGGCTGCAAGAGCATCCAGCCCTCCTCTCCAGTCTACCTGGCCTGATTGCTGCCGCCGCTCACACCCCCACACTCCCCTCCACTGCTAGCCATGCTCCTTTTGAGATGCACAGCCTTTCCTTTTTCTAAACTTGACCTTGGGACGGTGATACCTTGGAGAAGATCTCTGGTGTGGTGTCTGTCTGCTCACTAGATGCCCATAGGGCCCCTCCCCTTGGAAAAATGAAAATGCCTCCAGTCGTTGCCAGAGGTCCCCCTGGACCAGTTGCCCAGATTGAGAACAGCTGCGAGACCTTTTCATCCCTAAAGCCCAGTGTCACCTGTCCTGGGAAGCCTTTCTTGATCATTTGTACAGGCGCATGACGACTTTCCCAGTAAATGTATAAGAAGTGCGGTTGCTTAACAATACACACCCACGGGGGAAAGGAAGAAGCAACGTGGAACTGGAGAGAATAAAAGAACTGGGGGCCACGTTTGCCTCTCTCCTGGTGCCCCCTCCTCTCCACAGGGGACCATGGTCCTATTTTATAGGTGTCTTCCCAGGTTATTTAAGGCCATCTAAAGTCTAAAAAGCATAACTTGATTGGTTTTTAAAAACGTTCAATAATGTCTATTTCTGCCTTTTCCTCTTATCTCTCTAAATTGGTACCTTATAGTTTTACAGAGTGATGAGACTCATTCTGATATATCCACATGTGCGCCACTCACAGTTTGGTCTGCTTGCTTCCCTTTCACTGTTAATGAGTTTGAGCATATTTCTGTATATTAGCTGGCTATTTTTCCTTTCTTTTCTTTTTGTATTGTTTGCTTATTTCTTTAGCCCAATTTTCTAATTTATTATTTTCTCACATGAAATTGAATTAAAATCCTTATTTATATTATAGTTATCAGTCATTCCTTTTTTTTTTTTGTATTGTAGGATTCTCTCCTAGTCTGCATAACTCTGTGCTGTTTATTATATACTAAATTTTTATATTGTCTAAATTTTAAAACTTTTCCTTTGTGGTAACTGGATTTTATATAGCCATCCATCCTTGTCCACAGGAGAAATGTTCTAAAACTCCCAGTAGATATCTGATACTGAAGATAGTATCAAACCCCACACCTACTGTGTTTATACCCATATTCTCCCCACCACATAGTACCAGAGTGAGTCTGTCCTTCCATATTTGATGCCCCTTATACCTTCTTTGAGTCATCACTCTGGCACTTTTGGCCATTATTACATACAATAAAAGTTGCTTGAACAGGACGTATCCCAATACCAGACCTAAAATATATTACAGAGCATTAGTAACAAAAATGGCATGGTAGTGGCACCAAAATAGGCAGGTAGACCAATGGTACAGAATAGAAGACACAGAGACAAACACACATAAGTACAGTTATCTCATACTAGACAAAGGTACCAAAAACATGCAATGGAGAAAAAGATAGCCTCTTCAACAAATGGTGCTGGGAAAACTGGAAATCCATTTGCAGCAAAATGAAACTAAACCCCTATCTCTCACCCTGCAAAAAATTCACCTCAAAATGGATCAAGAACCTAGGAACTAGACCAGAGACCCTGCACCTAATAGAAGAAAAAATAGGTCCAAATCTGCATCATGTCGGCTTAGGACCAGACTTCCTTAACAAGACTCCCAAAGTGCAAGAAATAAAATCAAGAATCAATAATGGGATGGATTCAAACTAAAAAGCTTTTTCTCAGCAAAGGAAATAATCAATAATGTGAAGAGAGAGCCTACAGAGTATGAGAAAATCTTTATCACACACACTTCAGATAGAGCACTGATCTCCAGAATTTATGAAGGATTCAAAAAACTTAACACCAAAAATACAAATAACCCAATTAATAAATGGGCTGAGAAATTAAGTAGATACTTCACAGAAGAAGATATACAATTGATCAACAAATATATGAAAAAATGTTCAACATCTCTAGTAATCAGAGAAATAAATGCAAATCAAAACTACCCTAAGATTTCATCTCACTCCAATTAGAATGCAATTATTAAGAATACAATCAATAATACATGTTGGCAAGGATGTGGGGGAAAAGGTACACTCATATATTGTTGGTGGGACTGCAAATTGGTGCAGCCACTCTAAAGAGCAGTATGGAGATTCCTTAGAAAACTTGGAATGGAACCACCATTTGACCCAGCTATACCACTCCTTGACCTATACCCAGAGGACTTAAAATCAACATACTACAGTGATGCAGCCACATCACTATTTATAGAAACTCAACTCACAATAGCTAGATTGTGGAACCAACCTATATGCCCTTCAAAAGATGAATGGATAAAGAAACTGTGGTATATATACACAGTGGAACATTACTCAACCGTAAAGAAGAATAAAATTATGGCATTTGCAGGTAAATGGATGGAGTTGGAGAATATCATGCTAAGTGAGATAAGCCAATCCCAAAGGCGGAATGTTTTCTCTGACAAGTGGATGCTGATACATAATTGGGGAAGGGGTAAGGGAAGAATGGAGGAACTTTGGATTGTGCAGAGGGAAATGAGGGGAGGGGAGAGGGTGAGGGTGGAAAAGATGGTGAAATGAGACAGACTTCATTGCCCTATGAATAGGTATGAATGCAGGAATGGTGTGACTCTAGATTGTGTACAATCAGGGATATGAAAAGTTGTACTCCATTTGTGTGCAATGAATCGAAATGTATTCTGCTGTCATGTATAATTAAATAGAACAAACAATAAAAAAGAAGAAAGTTGCTTGAATACCAGCACTGTAAACTGTGACAGTTGATCTGATAGCTCAGTGACTGATTGATGAGTAGCATATACAGTGTGGATACGCTGGACAAAGAGATGATTCCTATCTCGGGTGGATGGAGTGGGTTGGTGCAAGATTTAATAATGCTTCTCAGAGCAGCAAGGAATATAAACTTTTTGTACTTCTTATTTTGGAATTTTCTATCTAATTTTGTTGGACTATATTTGACTACAGAGCCAAACCTTGAATAAGGGAGGGACTATTACAGTTTATTCAGAAGGTCTTGCTGTGTAGACACACTACAAATATCCTATTTTTCCTAATGTTTGCTTAATTTCTCCCCAGTTAATTGATTTATTGTAAAAAGTCAGGAGTTAACTTTATTTCCCCTCCATTACAAAGGCATACTCTATCAAGTTAAGCCAGTGTCATCTCAGTGATGAACAACCCCAAATCCTGGTGGCTGATGACCTCTCAGGTTCTATGTGCACTAAGTCTTTATTCTAGACCCTTAGGTATTAGCCATTATTTGGACATGCCAGCAGAGAAAAAACAGAAATGTAGATCATCATCTTGGCTATTAATGCTCTCACTCAGATGTGACGAGTTGCATCCACTTACATTTTATTGAACAAAACAAATAATATGACCAAAGCTAATATCCATAAGGGGAAACTACAGTGCTCCTTGACTTGCTATGAGTTTATTGAAAGGTTATGAAAAATAATATTTCATATTATTAGAAGATAGATTCTAGAAGCTAAGATAGCTTCTCAAGAAAATGGAGGGACAGTGTAAGCTTGGAAGGGGGGAAGAAAAAATTGGCCAAATATTGAACCTCTCCCAGTGCATTCTTTCCTGATAACAATGGGCCCAGGGGGAAAGGGGTGGATACTGAATGCTGGGCCCTAAACCTTGACCTTCCCACATGGAAAATTAATCTTAAATAATACTGGGCAAGATTTGAGTACTCATTCCTTGGAGTCTGGTTTTAACTTGTACAACCAGCCCATGAAGGTCAAAATCGCATGGTCAAAACTGCATGTGCACGGTTTCCAATGATTATATTATCTTCATTGTACCCTATAAAACCAAAATCCCCTCTATAACTGAGGGCCATTTTCCCATCTGGAAAATGGATCCCAATGGCTCCCGAGTTGGCAAAGTAATGAAGCTTCTCTGAATTCTTTGAGGTCTGCTTCCTGTCCTTTTGCGCTTACAGTTATGATCCGCTGAACCCATCATAAATTGGAAATATCCAAAGCCGAAATGTATTAATACACCAATCTTCTGAAGAACATTGCCATTTAGCAATATAGCTGGCTATGTGGAACATCAGTTGTCTCCCTTTGTGATCCCATGTGACGGGCTGGGAGCTCTGGCTCTGCCCAGCATCCTAAGGAACCCATATTGCTGGTTCATTGTCATGACTAAAGTACAGTTTCCACTGAATGTGGGTTGCTTTTGCACCATCACAAAGTCCAATAAGTCATAAATAGTAAGATTATAAAGAGGACATGAGAGGAGAACGAGAAGAATCAATGGCACAAAGACATTCTTGGGCAGACAGGGGAGTGCGCTGTTCCTGACCCTACCATGCAGGTGACACCTGGATTGCAACATATATCCTTCCTTGGAGACAGAACTGTGGAAATGAGTCCAAAAGGGAGTATGAGGGTCTTGACACTAATGCCATCTACCAAGAAAGTCCAAATTCCTAACACCACTACTGGAATATTTCCTTAAATATCCACTTACATGCTGCATGATTGAGCTGGAATTAGCTTATTGATATGTATTATTATTTATGTTTTATGAACACATTCTTTCCCTAACTTATCAAGTTCTTTAAGACAAGAGAGTGTCTAAATAAATAAATAAAACATATAAATCCTAACAGAATTTATGCTTAGTTGTTCAAGGATGTTTGGGAATTTGGAGACCTCCTGAATATTCATTACTAGAGTCATGGGTAAGTAGATACTGAAGGTTCACATAAAGATGCACCTTTACCTCTCTGTGCAACCTAGACACAAGAGTTTAGATGTACAGATTTATCTGTTTTAAAAGATATTTGTTCCTCAAAATCTCATGCTCAGGAAAAATTGTGTCCTAAAAATCACAGATCTCATGGGAAAAATGAGGTTGGGTCAAGCCACTCCAAACTTAGGCACTATTACTATAAAGACATTGAAAAGAACACTAATTATTCTAAGAAGTCTCAGCAGTTACAAAGAAACATGAAATTTTTAATGTATGTAAAAATACTAAAGTACATTTAAGGTTTTCAGCAGAATGGAAGAGAGTGTAAGAAATACTTTGCCTGTTAAATTTGGAGATAAGAAATGAAGGACAAATTTTGGCCAGAAGCCCATATAAATGCTTCCAAGGGGTAGGTGGTCAAGCCCAGATGATAAGGAAGACTTGGGCTGAAGGGGCATCTCCAGAGTCCCCACCCTGGCTTCCTGGGTGGTGGATCCTTGTGATTTGTGATTAGAGGCTCAAGAACGGAAGAAGGCTGGGAAACCACTCAGGAAGCAATGTAACTTCTTTGTCATGCTGACATATTCCCCTGTACCATTTGCATGTGAGCTGATTTGCATGATAGTGACAGACTGTGCATTCAGCACCTAGGGTGGATTTTAGAATCACAATGCTGAGATGAAAGGTAAGGAACAGCAGGGAATTTATTGCACAAAAGTATTTATGTAAATTAAAAACACAAACAGAGCACTACATAATTTTCAAGGATACACACATATTTAAGGATCTTTTTCAAACACGTTAAAGGTGTGTTTTAGGTGTCTGTCGGGAGGGCAAGGAAATGACATGAGCACACATACACAGACAGGAGAGGGAACACCAGCTGCACAGGAGAGGACAGAGGAGCCAGCGCACCCGTGGTACTACTGCGCATGCTCCGCTCGGCTGCTGCACCGGGCGCTGGGACTTTGATCCCTGCAGATCAGTTCAGGATTTGACTGTCTCCAGACCTGCCTGGGTTGACCTGGGTCTCCAAAACCAGACACCACTGCTGGGCCCAGACCTTGCACTGGAGGAACCCACATCCCAAAAGGTTTAGCTTTGACACCTGGTTTGGAATTCCGGAGTTCAGTAGGATTGCGAGCTCTCCCTGGGAATGAGGTACTCTCTCCCTTGGGGTTCATATGGCAGCCCAGGGTTCTGCTGGCAACCCAGCATCCTTCCAACTTGTTCCCACACTTGGCCGTGCTAAGGTTGTGGGATGGTTTGTTGTCCTCCCTGGGGTCCCAGCTCCATGTGGAAGATTGCTGGGAGCTCTGGGACCCTTCTCCAGGCCAGGAGGACCGCTGGTACTTCCTCAAGACTGGGCTCCTGGGCACTCTCAGGTTCCTAAGTACTACATCTCTCTGCCTTTCTCCTCTTCCTTTAGGCCACGGGTGGGCTTGTTTTCCTCATCTTGAACACCCTCCTCTTCACCAAGACCCACACTTGGGCTGTCTTCTTCCTGTGTCTCAGGATGACCTTCTGAAAGGACATTGTCTCTGCATGTGTCAACTTAGGACTTTCCCAGCAGAAGGTAAGAAAAAGGAAGCTACTTTGGCCACTGCAGGATCCCCATCTGTTAATGGTGCTTAGTATGCAGTAGGTGATCAATATGTATCTGTGGAATGAGCAAATGAATTAATAGAAGCCTCTTTCTCCATTTCTACTCTCATCCATGATCCAGCTCACCAGAGTCACACTTTTCACTTGAAAACATCAAAGCTCCCTGATTGAGCAGCATGGATGTTCTACTTTGCAAATTTTGTGCTACTTTTGGACTACATTATTAATTTTTTCTGTAGCATCTGATCCAATAGTTTATCTCTTATTTCTTAAGACTCACTTTTCCTTTGAGAACATCAGCCTGTCCTGATTCTTTTACTAGTGCTTGGGCGGTTCTTTTTTACTCCCTTCCTTTGGATCTCATCTCTTCATTGATACCTTGAACATTAGCTCCCTTTTCTTTTCACCCACTCTTCAGGCTGTTGACTTGAGCCAGCACCTCACGAATACACAGTAGCAGCCTCTGGATGTCAGACTTACCTCCCCAGAAATACTCACGTTTTCTTGAATGCTTCACAAGGACTTCAACGTTAGAACTATTTCCTTGGCGACTTTAAGTGATTATTCATTTTTAGTTTTGATTGACATTTAATAATCGCACATATTTGTGGGGCATGGCCTGATATTTCAGAGCATGTGAACAGTATGTTCTGATCAAATCAGGGTAAGAAGCACTCCCCTCCCCTATCATCTCCTTACGTGTGAGGTCTTCCAGCTTGTCTCTTCTAATTCTTCCTAAACACAGAGCAGGATATTGTGAACTAGCACTTTTTAAAATATACCAACTGCCCACCCCACTGAACTACTTGCTTTTTCTCCTGATTCTCTCAGCCCATGGTCTCCCTGTGCACCCACTCTCTCTAGCTGGACATGTTAGTCTCTGTTGACTCCTGTCCTTCCTCTATCCGGTCCTTTAACTGTTCCTCAGGAACTGTCCCTCAGATCTGGCTGGACTCTCCTTGGTTATCATCTCTGCACAATGCTTCATTACTTCCTATCTGAATCATCTTTTCTTTGTGCCACTGTTAAAATGATCTCCCTGAAAGGCAAAATTGCCCTCTATCAAAGACCCTTATTTTCTCCAGATTGCTACATTACCAAGTTCTAATTAACTAAAAAGGAACCTAAAAATGTGGGCTCATTCTTATCCTCCAAACTCATTTCCTGTCCTTCCTCAATGCTTTTAAATCCTTAGTACCGTCATCCCCCTGAGACCCTTCTGTCTAGGATTCTTCACTGGCTAACATCCATGAGTAAGAAGGGTCTTTCAAATAAGGATGTAAAGACTCAAGATTATGGCTTGGGAGAGACATTCTGCCTTCATCTTTCTCCTGTGATTTCAGGTCTCACTTCTTAGTAGAAGGACTTGGAACTTTTTCACTTAACGTAGTTTTCTCATAGTCTGCCCTGATCATAACCCACTCATCCTCCATCCCTCCTTCCATCCTCACCTAGCATACATCCTATGTCAGTGAATGCTAAATGGTGAGATTTAAACATACAAATGACAACATTTTATGCTACATCAAAATCTATAAAATGGTGCCTGAAAGGTTTTGAATATGGTATTTACTTAAATTTACCCTTTAGAGGCATTGCTGAGTGCCTGGGGCTGGTGGGCTATTCTTGCTTTCAGAGCTGGAAGGCACAGGACCTGCATGTTCAGAACTAACAGTGTGTAGGTACACTGCATCTGGCAGTGCTGACTCATGGGAACCATCATGGAGCCCAAGCTAAAGGACGCTTCCGAGCTCTTTGTGTGTGTGTGTGCCTAGTGGGATGGCACCACAGGGCCAAGTTCATAGAGTTTAACTCACTGAAGACATGTAGATTAAGCTCTGTGTTTAAAACAAATCCAGGAAAGTGGAAGGAAGTTACCTATACTGCACCACCATGTGTTAAAAAAGATCAGACACCCTATCCTGACTGTTCACTTCTCTAAAGCTCTGCATGCATGCATCTAAAGAGGAGGCAGGAACACTGATTGGAAACCTCTAGTGAGGGTTTCTATCTTTCTTTCGTTCTATCTATCTGTCTGTCTGTCTGCCTATACCTCAGTGACTAGTCAGCACAACTGGGAGGACTGATTTTAAAAATGGAATATTAATTGGGTCTTCCTACATCATGTATTTCATAGAACCAATTTTCCTGAAGGGTCTTTTTAAAATAAAGATTATTTCAAAACATGGGCATTTTTGGAAGAGATTTTTGCACTAGTTTTCTTGACGAAATATTCTCCTATTTTTAAAATAGTTGATAAATTGTACTTAATGTTTTACAAAAAAAGCATTAGTGAATTAGAGAGGTTTACTTTTTTACTAGAAGTACTGAAAAAACTCTTTTAGACAAAGGTACTACCTCGACCCCAGAGAAAGATGACAGCACTTAGTGGCTCTTTCTTCACAATGTTTATGCTCTTCTTTGTCTGTTTATGGGCTCACAGGGCCATATCTTCTATTTCTGGGTGTCCTGTGAAGAACTGGAATCTTCCAGGACAGTTACTGGGCTGTCTGTGAGGACAGGAACTCCTTGAGAAGGCTTTGATTAGTGCCTCCCAATCATCCACATGCAAAGTCCAAACCGTGTGTAGCCAGCATGGCGCTGCTAATTACTCCTATTACCTTAATGACTGGAGAACCCTGGAATAATACATTTTTTCAGTTGTGAATTTAAAATGGCACTGTATTGGCTTTGATGCTGTCAGAATGAAGTCTGCACTACCAAAATTTCATGAGCCGGAAGATTAATTATATTTGTACAACCTTTTTTCCTTAACTAGTCAGCAACAAATTGTAAATGTACATGGAGTCTTATTTGGGGAATAATTTGGGGTTATTACCTCAAATGGAGTGCTGCTAATTTTGTTGCTTCAGTCAATGTGCAGATTGCAATGCTTCTTAATTCCACTTTATCTCTCAGAGATGGGATTGTATAAAAATCTTTTGAAAATAAAGTCAAACATTGTTTAACCATTAGATTAACCTTCATGGAGTCAATGGGACTCCTGATGAATAAATCCACTGCATTAAATTTAGTTTGACTTGTAAAAACAATATCAGAGTTAATTGACAATATAATGGAGGGCCAGCAATAACTACCTCAGAGACTTCTTTTCCCTTCTCCCCTTTCTCTTTGTTTCAGTTTAAGAGGGAGGCTCAGTTTCTGTGTGCTCTTTATGCTCCCACTCAAGGAACTGGACCACAACTGGACAGCCCCTGGTTACTAAGAAGTAGTTTCTCATCTGAGCAATTGACTAGACCCAACTGCAGTGGTATCAATTGTAGGTATATTATTGTATTCATTTTACTAAAGGGCACGTCACTTTTTTTTCCTCTAGGAATTTTTAGCAAGTGGTTAAAAATAACCTTTAAGAAAGGTTCTATTACTGCTGAGGCCTGGCCAAACCTTTTGGATGGAAATCAGCATCCATCATACTCAGATCTGTCACAGTAAGTCTGGTGAGTAGTTCAGTGGACATAAGGTTGAATTCAAATGTCACTGCGCCATGTTTTGTGAAAAACTGGCTGGCCGAGGTGACCTTTGCGTGCCAACATTCCATTTTGTAGTTTGAAAGGTAGGGAAAAGCTAGTCTACAAAATTATGCAGTATCAGGACCAAAGTTGAGAGCAAAGACAGATTCAAGTTTTATTTCTGAAATTGTTGGCTTTACCCAAAGATGAATATGAATCTAATCACCTCTTACATTTTCATTCAATCTTAGCCTAAAACTTTCTTTTAGGGCTGAATGATATATATTTTTGGTCAAGAAAATGTGAGTTTTGTTTAAAAAGTCACTTAGATCTCTATATTTTTTCTTTAAAATACACTACCCATTCTGTGCTTAATGCACTGTGGCTAGCAAGTTCTCAGAATTATCACCTGATCCTGGAAAATATCCCAAAACAAAGTTAACATTTAGTCACTAAAGGTAAGTGCTAATGAGGAGCATTCACTTGTGTGAGAAAGTAACCCTGTATAAAGACTTTAAATGAAGACTACCTGTTGTACTTTTATACAAATGCAAATAAAGCAAATAGAAACTAGATTAATTCTTGAGTACCAGTGGAAGAAATGGAAGTGTCCTCATTTGATGAAAGTTTGCTATGTATGCTAGGTATATATGGATGGATGGCAAATGTACAGACCACCAAACCAAATAATTCCTTTAACCTGTGAGAGATCGCACTCCATTTACGCATGATCTATCAAAATGTATAAATGCATTCTACTGTCATGTACAACTAATTAGAACAAATAAAATAAAATATTTTAAAAAAAGGACATGTGTTGGGCACATCCAGGCCAGTTGAGCAGCTCTTTGTGGTGGAGAGCAAGCCGTTACCCCCATGGCAATCTTACTGCAGTTCAGGTGACCCCTTGTGTGGTCTGACTGAACTCAGAGCACCATCTGTTAACGGAGGACCATTTTCGAAGGGCAATGTAGATGTCCTATGATGAGTTTGAAATGTGTGCCTGAGGTTATTTGAGACTGCACCATCCCGAGGCCTGTTGATTCTGTTCCTTCTGCTCTTACACTTTTTCTAGTCACTTTGCCCCTGTGTTCAGCACGCGTACGCTTCCCAGTTACGCTGCTCTTCTGTTTGAAGACTGTAGTGAACATCTGTCTACAGCCCAGTTCCACCTGTGTGTCCCAGGACCTTATTTTAAATGGCTATTTTGTCATTGTGACCAAAAGGCCTGACAGGAACAATTTCAGAGGAGGAAACATTTATTTGGCTCATGGTTTCAGAGGTTTCAGTCCACAGACAACTGACTCCAGAGTCCTGGGCCTGAAGTGAGGCAGAATAACATGGCGGAAGGGTGTGGAGGAGAAAGCAGCTCAGACCATGGTATCAAGAAGCAGAGAGAGAGAGAGGGAGGGAGGGAGGGAGGGAGAGAGGGAGAGAGAGAGAGAGAGAGAGAGAGAGAGAGAGAGAGAGAGATCTGCTCCCTAGGAATAAAATGTAAAGGCACACCCCTGTTGACCTGTCTCCTCCAGCCACACCTACCTGTCCACCCAATGATTCCCTATCAGTGGATTCCTCCGCAGATCTCATAATCTAATCATTTCACCTCAGAGGTTTCTTGCATTGTCTCACACATGAGCTTTTGGGGGACACCTCATATCTAAACCATCACAGACCTCATATACATTCCTCTGGATCTTCTTCCATTATTTCCCTTGTCAATACAATTTGAGGTAACTGAGGACCATTTGCGAAGGGCAATGTAGATGTCCTATAATGAGTTTGAAATGTGTGTCTATCATTTCATAAGTATTATTTATCTCTTCACCAATTTCCTTTTATTTAAAACCTGAGGTTATTTGAGACTGCATCTTCTTCCCTGGCTCATGATGACTGATCAACTTGATCTTACCTTCTAAAGACATTAAAATATGATAAATACAGAAAATTGTTTGTTAATTAACTATTAAGACTTTAATTGAATTCGCAGTACTTGGTGTACATGTATTACATGCACAAATTGGTTATTTATTTATTTTAATACTTATCCAACAATTAACTAGATAAAGGTGGATTAAGACAAAATAATTAGTGAAATACAAACAACTGTTGTAGAACGGGGCATGGTAAACCATGTCTGGTGGGTAAAATACTTTCTGGTCATTGATAGTCTCCCTCCCTCCCTCCCTTCCTCCCTCTCTCTCTTTCTCTCTGTCTCTCTCTTCCTCCCTCCCTCCCTCCCTCCCTCCCTTCCTTCCTTTTTTTCTTTCTTTCTACAGTGGATAGATAAGCATATTTTTTAATGGTCAGAAAGTTCATGCATATGCATCCACACAAAGAAGACCTTGAGATGGTGATAATGTGCAATATGGTCTATGAAGTGTTTATGCCCTGGTTCTTTACAGAGAGATTGGCTGACTCCTATTGTAATGTGATATGTAGTTGAGCATCACAGTGCACATTTCTGCTTGATGCTTTATTACCAAATCTTCAGACAGTTTTGGAGAGCGAACTTAAACTTCCTTGTGTTGGGGATGGGGTAGCAGTATATATAAAAATTTGCATAAATATTTTGCAGTTCATTTCCAAATAATAACAATTATAGTGATGTTTTTTGTATCTTATCTTCCAATTTAGTGAAATGAATTAAATTTAGAGTGAACATATGAATCCTATTGAGGATGTAAACTAGATACAGCTGTAAAAACTTGAAAGAGAAGATGAGGAAAAGATATTTTAGGTACTTAAGCAATATGAAAATAAATTAAACCCTACAACAATCAATTTTAAAGTAAACAAAATTCCATTAGGTGCCAATTTAAAGATATCCACTGATGTGCTTTGAGGTATGATTATTGATTAGTCTGTTAATTAATTTATTAGTCAACATGCATTCAGTGAGCATGTATTTGTGCCAGGGACTTAGCAAAGTGCACCCTGGCAAGGATGTAAGACATGCATCAATGTATTCATCATAAATGAGATCAGTACTCTTGGACATGCATCAGGTGTGAAAGTAGGGCCACAGGGACGCTCAGCTCTGGATCGTACCTCTGCTTCTGGCCTTGACACTTTCCTCCGGCCTGAGACTCTTGCACTGTGGGGTGCGGGAGTTGCTGCCCTCTGCCCACCCTTCCGTGTGTGGGAGGCAGGCAGGGAAGGCAGTCAGAAAGGAGGCTTGCTCGCAGCAGAGGGACAGGCTTGGAGAGAAACGGAACTGGGCCTGTGACCCCTACTGGGGAAAGCCTAGGTGGGTGGGGCTGGGGTGCTGGCTGTCCCCTGCTTATGAGGAAGAGCTTACCTAACTTTAAAGTGCATGGCCCATAAGTGGCAATCCAGACTCTCAGCTCCTTTCCGTTCTCTGACCAGGTAACCCATCTGCCAGCAGGTCACGTGCCCTCGTCTAAACTTCTCCTTTCTTTACAAAAGTGATTTCTAAGATAACCCAGTTTGTCCTTCAAATTCTAGTGTCTTTATTCAAGTCTAGCCATGCTCTGAGCGCAAGGACAAGCATCTTTATGTAGCAAATTGCATCAATATCCCCAAGCGTGCTTTTCCTCCTCAGACCTGATGGCTGTCTCTATGTGTGGATCTGCTCTCTCCACAGAGCTCCCGGGGTAGGGGAGGAACTGTGTATAAACAGCTGAGGTTTTTCTTGCACCTGCACGGATTGCTGGCTGGATAGCAGCATCCACATTTAAAGCAACGCCACCATGCAGTCCTCAAGAACCCTGGAAGACAGGGGCTGCTCAGAGAGAGAGGGTTGGAAGGGTGGAGGGAGGCTGGAAGCCCTCTCTCTGTGATCACCTCCTGTCCCCAGGCAGCCAGTGAGGAAAGCCACCTGGGCCTCTGGTGTCACGGGAACTCAGGGTGGACATTGCTGCACTGGTCCCTGGAGACATGGCTTTGAACCACTGAGCGCTTCAGGGAAGTGAGTCTTGAGCCATATCACTGCCTTTCGAACGGCGAGCTCAATTCTTTCTCTTCCAGAGTCAAAGTGGCGTGTGAGTGGAACCGTGGTCCCTTTAACGACAGAGTTCTGTTACCCAATCCCCACCCTCAAGGGTACCAGCCCCTGAAAAGAGTGACAGAGGCATGGCCCGGCCTCTGTGTCCCACTAGCCTCTCTGTTGTTTAGGTCTAGAACCCGTGGGTGGAGGTGGGATTGAGCCTCCTTGCTGTTCCATGTGTGAGCGCCCCAGCTGGCAGAGCAGGCGTTCTTGACACTGATCTCCTTTTCAGAGACAGACACTTGGCTTAGAATCAATGTTTTTCACTCCAGTGAAAACTCAAGATTAAAGGAAACACCCCAGAAGTTTCTGTGTAGCACACAAACACATTGCCATCCTGATATTTTCCAAATGGCTCTTGAACAGGTCCTAAGTAATAGACAGGCACATCTTTCCTTATAAATCATGAGATCACTTCTCTGCAGAACAGGAGAGAAGGGCAGGACTCCGCTGCTCTGGGGATGACACTTGAGGCTTTGCAGAGTAAAGTCACGTGGGGCAACTCAGCCTTGTCAGCTGTGACTTCGCGCAGGCAGAGCACGAGGTTATTTTTATTGGAAGCCAATAAACTCCAAATACTATCATTATGGTGCTTCTCCCAGCCTCTTTTCAAGCTCTCATTATTATTTCACAGCGGTCTCAGCAATTGTATTTGTCAACACTGTGGGGAGAACTCTGCAACCTGTTGGTGGACTCAGTAAATTGGGATTTGTCTGGTGAATACTGATGTTTTCGAAAGCTCTGTCCTGGCAGCTGGGGAAGAGCCTGCCATTCAGAATGACATTTCATTCTGTGGATTGTGATTAGTTTCTGCAGTCGAGTTTTAAAAGTGTAATTGCTTTTGTAGTCTGAGGAAGAAAGAGACACTAAGCTACATTTAGAGACGTATTTATAATTGTTAAGCAGTTTGGGGAGTTTAAGAATAGTGAGATTTCAAAGTACATAGAGTTTATTGATTGCAAACTTTTGTGGGAAGGTTGATACCAAGGTAGGTGATAAAATTTGAAAATAGAGTGGCTTCGAAAGCTGATGAAGAGGGTATGATGAAACCAGGGCATTGATCAATCGATTGTAGGGGCATTGGAGACAATGGTCGACCGCTGGCCACCAAGGGAATAATTCATGGGGACAGCAGAGTAGTACAATTCAGTTGATGAAGCTTAGTGTTAAACAGTAGTAGGCACATGTATGTAGCTATTGTTATGTCTAATAAACTGGTAGAATATGCTAATAAACATTAAAATAAGGTTATGCAAGGTCTCAGAAGTGTGCCTGACACTGGCCAAGTCCTCATCTCAGATGATTATTTTTCTTTGGAGCAAAGAAGAGATATGGAAAGAAGAGTGGGATTTCTCCTTCTGTTTTCTCATTCATTAGTTCGCTAGCGATGCTAATTCCAGGTCTGTTGTTTAAGACCCTATTCTAGGCTCTCAGGAAGCAACTCTGAGCACCGTTTCAGGAAGCTTGTATTCTGCAGAAGGAAGGAGACAGTAATCAAGCTGATGAATAGTGTTTATAAAATTGAATTTCAGATAGTGTGGTATGTTCCATGAAAATAATTAGGAGAGTTCAGAGTTAGAGTGACCAAAGGGCAATAGATGAATATAATGTGTATGAAAATTGATAACATGAGAGAAAGGATAATTACAGGAGGGAGACTCCTGAGAGAGTGAAGGGAAATGGGATACAGGGAACAAGAGGAGCTCTGGGTCTCCAGGCAGCCCAGAGGACACTCATTGTGTGGGAGGGGACTTCTGGTGGGTGTCAGTCGAGGCTGACCAGGGTCTGTCTGTCTGTTTTGAAGAGCTTTCTAGTGGTTGTGCTTCGACTTGAGTGTGTGTGCTGGTATGGGAGTGGGCTGAGGGGCAGGGCGGAAAGAGGAACCTACGGGCTTTGAAGAGGCACTTGTCCAAGAGAAAGGCGGCAGAGACACAGAAGAGGCTGACCCCAGGGAGACGGGGAGAAGAGGCTGATCTAAAAGGAAGAGGGAGAGCTGCTTCCCTCTGTTCTAACGTCACCCAGTTTGCGGCACTTGGTTTCAGCAGCCCTGGGAAACCCATGCAGATATTAGAGACCTAATACAACACAGGCCCTTAACATGAATTTTTCAGTCTGGGTAACTGCTCTTGTTGACAAATCTCTTTAATCTTAATCACTGTCATTAGCCAGAAGGAACCAAATCATGACCATGAGCATTCATGGAGACAGGAAGGAAGTATTAAGCAGTTTTCTTAATTGTATCTACATGACTTTGTTTCAGATGCATTGCTATCTTTCATGTATATTATGCTAATTTCTCTTTACATCAAACTTGTGAGGGTTTGATATTTGTTGCTTTTTCACAGATAGTAGGTGTGAGCTTAGAGGTCAAACATTTTGCGTCAAGCCACACAGCTAGGAAAGAGGGACAGTGGAAAGCCAGGATGCAAGTCTGACCTGATCTAGGGTGGATTTGTGATGGTTAATTTCAGGTGTTAACTTGACTGGGATAAGGGATGCCCAGATAGCCAAAAAACATTTATTTTGGGTGTGGTTACAAGTGCTTCTAGAAGAGGCAAGCATTTGCATCATTAGACAGAGTAAAGATTGTACTCACCAATGTGAGCATCAGTTCTTTGAAGGCTGGAATAGAACAAAGAGGCAGGAACGGCAGATTTTATTTCTCTTCAGCTAACTTCTCTGACTTCTCCAGCCCTTGAGCATTGGGGCTTCCAGTACATGGGACGAAGACTACTAGCCACCTTGATGACCAAGCCTTCAGCTTTGTGAGAATTATGGTGTTGACCCCTTAATTCTTAGACTTTGGGCTCATGCTGAACCCCACCTCCAGCCTTCCTCCTTCTTCATCTTGCAGACAGCGCGTGCCCGTCAGGGGACTTCTCAGCCTCCCTAATCACATAAGCCAATTCTTACAAAAAATCCTCTTTTATGTATCAGCATAAAATCCCATTGGTTCTATTTCTTTGGAGAATTCTAATACGGCCTCTCTGCATGAGGACTTCACAATGATACTTTTGATGTGGGAAGAGAGAATTCAAGGTTAATCTGTCTTCTGATCCCTTGCTTCCTGCCCTCTCACTCCTGTTGGCCAATTCCAGTGAATCAGAGGAAAAGGAAAAAAAGACATTAGTAAAATAATATGGGGTGAGAGGAAACTATCTCCAAAGGAACTGGAAAGCCAATCCGTGTTCTTATAATGCAACTGAAATCTCTAGTTGTCCCACACGACTGCTGGATGTATGGAATATTTTGTTAGTTTCAGAACTCTGTAGTTTGACCCATGTGTCAGGAAATGTATTGTCACTCGAAGGTGGAAAAGGGTGATGTGGTGATAGTGTGTAAGAGCTATGTATTCTTTTTTTATTTTTATGTTCTGATATGCTGGGCATTGAACCAGGGTCCCACAGGTGCTAGGCTAGTGTTCTGCCCCTGGGCTAGATCCTCAGCCCTAGCAATGATCTATTCTTAAAAAAATACCTGGGCAAAATATCACTGGTAATAATCATATTTGCTGAGGAGAAGCCAGAGTTCCAGGATCCTATGACCAGATTGTGTTGCAACATGCCACAGGGAATTGAATAGCACTGAGGGGCCCTGGGGAGATGTGCCCCTGCTCTGGGGGGCAGATCACATTTTCCCATGGGTTTCACCTACTTTAGTGGGAAAACAATTCATTTGAAACAGAAAAAATACAATAATTCTCTTAATTAGAAAATATTTCACAAGACAATTCTGAGAAAAGAGATCTTTCTGCCATATGTAAAGATTTTATAGTGTCTTGTGAACTTCATGGTTTCTCTTTGAAGCAAATCACTTACTGGCAAAATCTATAATCAGTGGGTTGTATTTTAGGCAATCTATATTTAATGACTCCTTTCATTGTGGCCCAAAATTCATTTTATTGACAAATTTGGCATCTCCATAAGACAATACGATATACTAATACTTTGTTGTGACAAAAGCAAATGGTGACCTGTAAAGCTTTGTATCATTTGAAGTCATGGTCAGCATGATGGAAAAATAATACGTAGACAGATTCAGTGAGTCAGCTGTGTGAAACGACTGTTCACAGAGTCGATACCTTTTCATAGAATTCTGCACTCAGAAAATGTGTGTGCGCGCGTGTGCGTGTGTATGTGTGTGTGTGTGTGTGTGTGTGTGTGTGTGTGTTTGTGGTGCTGGGGATGTGATCCAGGGCCTTATGCATGTTAATTAGCTCAGCTGCTGAGCTGCGCTTCAGCTGGGAAAACACTTTCATGTCATTGGCATTCCTAACACCTCACTGTCTAAAGCGCCCCTATAAATATAAGGTCACTGAAACTCAGGGAGGGAAAGTGACTTGTTGAAAGTCACATTGACAGTTTTGATCTGCAACACTAGCAAGAGTGATTTTACTTGGCAATTGACTAATGGGAAAACAGTCAGAAATTGGAAATCAGTTTTCGATATCATTGCCAAGGGGCTAGGAGCCCAGTAGCCTGGGTTTGAATCTTCTCCATCGTGTGGGGGAGCTTATTAGTTCCCTTACGGCCTGCAGACTTCCTTCGTGTAGGATACAGTTGGCAATACTACTTACCTAATTAGGTTCATGAAAAAAGAAGTTTAGAAAATAGCATGAATCGTTTTGATTTTTAATCTATCCTGGCTTCTCTGGTTTGTCTAAGGTCACATTTATAGGGCAAAAGAGGGCATTTCCAAGTATTTAAGAAATAAAGGTCACATTTCCATAGGCAGCGTGGCTATTCCCTAGACAAAGCGCACCGTGTGCTGTTCTCCAAGCATTGCAGCATCACCCTGTGGCTTTCTTATTGCAATCAGAGATATTTTTAATGATCAGGCCATATTTATTTCATCCAATTTATTAATTAAATGATAGAATGTCCTTGTAGATGTAAAGTTTTACAGATGTAAAAATACCTTCCAAGGCATGCTTTTGGTTATGAAAACTGTATAATTGAAAGAGAAACAGAAATACTTCTTTTCCAAGCTTTTCCCTCCCCATTTTTAGCAACTGAAATAATTGTTCCCAGAAGCCGCTACACCAAGAAGCCTGGTCTGTCTTGCTTTGATGTGTCTCCCATGGTAAGATCAAAAAGTTCACATAATTGCAGTTGGTAATTTTAGAGTCATTATTTTTGTTGTTAAGATATTCTGTACTAAAAAAGAAAGAAAAAAAAAAAAAAAAAAAAAGAAAGAAAACTTCTAGGTCAACAAGTCATTGTGCTCCAGAGCAGCCCTGTGATAAAAAGTGAGCTGGAGTGGGAATGTGGTGAATTTCCTTGCCTGGCTTCCGCGATTGCGTGGTCTCAGTAACGTAAGTTGAAAATGATCACTTTCCACGTGTAAAGAACCCATGTGATGAACGATGTCAAATTGTCTAAGAAGAGTCGCTTGAGCTTGATTAGTTCCTAACAAGGATTTTCTGTGGTGTTAGGAGATGCTTTGCTAATGGTATTTCCAGGTGTTTAGGATTTAATCTTGAATTATGTGAATAATATGCAAAAGTTTAAAGCTTGTCATGAAATGTCATGTTTGCAGATCTGACTCAATATACGTAGGACAGTTGTCACTTGGGGTGTATATTGCCCTTCACCTGGTGCTGGTAGGAGTCCCTGCAATTGTTTGCAGGGAAACACTTTGCAACAGGGTCAATGTTGTTCAGTAAATTCTGAATGCAGTCCATTCAAGGCGGCAGATAAAGTGCACGGTTTTCTCTAGTTCCTAGCAGCCTGTGGATCAGAGGATGACGTTGACGTTGGATCCAGAGTCAATCTTTTGTAGCAGGTGCTGAAACAAACCACTGGCCAGATGGCCAAATTGGACTGAAGCAAAACACTCATTAGCATCCACTTTAGTCATTTATATGAATGGACAGCACTACACACCCTGCAATTATTCTCATTTGGTCCTTGGTGAATCAAACTGCAGGATATGTATTTTTTTTTTTCCTGACCAATGTCATTTCACACCTAACAGAGAGATGTCCTTGTGATATGTATGTCCTGGTTTTGAAGATCTAGGTTCCTCTTGTGGAGCAAGAGCAAAGGAAGCCAGGAAAATTTCCCCAGTTGAAGGTTAATAACTTGAGGAAGCAAACAGCTGTCAGTTTTGAGTAATGCAAATCGTTTGTGCACGGTGCTTTAGCAGTCTCCAGAGAATTTTATGGTGAAGGGATTAAAATTCAACAAATTTCACTTTTTTGACCAGCATTTTAACTTCTAGGAATTCATCCAAAGGATGAATTATGTACATGCACAAAAATTTAACCACAAACACATTCATGGCAGTATTATTTTTAATGTAGAAAAATAGAAGAAAAACTAAATGTCTGATTTACTCATTCATTTAAAAATAGATATTGATGTATCTCAATGTACCTCAGTGGTAGATTGATGTACCTCAGTGGTAGACTGCTTGCCCAGCATTCCTGAGGCCATCTGTTCAATTCCTGGTACCACAAAAACATAACGAAAAAGCATATTCAGTCACTGCTCTGAGTCATATATGGTTTTACTTGCTCATCAATGATAGGTTGAACAAAAGAATAGGGACAGTTAGTTCATGCAGTGGAATACTACACAGCTGTTAACAGTGTTATAGAGTAATATTCAGGGACTAGGCATGACATTGACAATGTTTTAGTGAAAAGGTAGGTAATACATCAAAAAGGATGAAGCTTTTGATGTTTATTTGAATTTTAAGGGACTCTAATGAATTCATTTAACTTTCCTAATAAAAAAGCAAAATAATAGCCATTATTTCCCAACAACTAATAAAGTAATCTATCCAACTGAAAAGCCATATCTATGTCAATTGATGATGGTAGATCTTCAAAGGAAAAGAATTAATTCAACAAATATTTGCTGAGCTTTCTGTGCCGCCTTGTGCAGAACACCAGGAAGTAACTGCGGTGCTCTCAAGGAGCTTTGGGTAGGACCAGTTGCTTGGCATGCAGTGGTTTAATGACTACCTCAGGGCCTTGGCTCACACATAGCTATGCTCACATGCAGTGGTCTCCAAGGCAAAGGCGGGTGTCCATTCCCTTACATATTCTCACACACACACACACACACACGAACACACACACCTCTGACTACCTCAGCTACCCAGTGATCATTTTGCAACAGATTTTCTGCTTTTCTTTCCTCTTCTCAAACCCGACTTCACGGTGGTAAGCATAACATTCTGGTGGTGTGGAGTTGTTTTGAACTGTGTCCTGCTCCAGGTCCCAGATGCTGCTGGCTTTGATTCCATGAAACAATCAGAGCTGCCCCCTGAGTGATGCAGAAAGCAGTAGCATCGTATGCTGCAGGTTTAAAGGGAGCCAGCAACAACGAGGAAGGCAGAGCTTTAAAAGGCTAACCACAGGCGTGGAGGGATTGGCAGTCAGAAGTTAGAAGCAAAGATCTCACTCAATCAACCCACGTCCAGGTCGGTTTCATCAGATACAAAAGTGGTGAAGGTCCAGGCTGGAGAAAGCTGGCCAGGCCATCCCTTTGGACAACGGGCAGTGGCAATCCTCAGATCATCTATCTAGGACTACTGGGCATGGAGCTCCATGGGTTTGCCCAGCATGCACAATGTCTCAGTCTCAATCCCCAGCATGCGACAAACAAATGAACAAACAAGTGAAAGCAAACCACCCTCTGCAGCTGGAAGTTTGTCAGAAGCATAGCTTCTTAGGAGACAAGGGACGTAGGAAGCAAGAACATGTCCATGAAGAGGCTAAATCTGCCTATTTCCACCATGGGTCCTAGGAGTCACTTGGGAAGCTGAATTTAATTAAAACTGAATTTAACTTACCTGGGTGCTCCAAGACTTTGTGAAGTATGGTTTCCATACAGTCAGTCTGCCCTCATGAAATTCAAGTTCAGGAATCCTGCTTTCCTAGGAGCCTTACCTGAAGGGGGAAGGATTCTCTGGATTCACCTTGTCCTTTTCAGAACGTGCCACATGAGGCTTTCCTTGCACCTTCCTATATTTCCATAGAAAAATTATTGACTTCAAACGTCCCCAGAAAGTTTAAATAAATGTCTTATTGTAGGATGGAGGAGACTTTCTCTGTTTTGTTACTCTCATCTATATTAGTAAACTTAGCCTTGGCTTCTCCTGCATTCTGAACGGCTGAGTAATGGCCTCAAGTTCTACCTGCCTACAGCAGATAAAGCTGACAAATGTGTTTGAGACTTTGGAATAAAACAAACAGAAGAAACTGGAAGCTAACACACAAATGTATGCAGTGTAATTAGATGAATCTATAGCCCAGTTCAGGAAGGGAAACTAATTTTGAATCAGATGTATAGTTTTGGGAGAATTTTCCTGCAAGTTACATTGTATATACCTGTTGTAAGAAAATTGTGTTAAAGCACACGAAGGCACGTCTGAGGCCCACTGGGAGCTGTTCTTTTAGTTTAGATTTAAATTTGCCTCCATTTTTGGAAGACTTGAGGGTATTCAATAATTAAGAACTGTGTGCCAGGACTCCAGAGTCAGCTTTTGAGGGCATACTGCCCGCAATTCAAGTGACCATCAGGAGGATTTTGTTTATAGGCAAGCAAGGCATGAAGTTGAATAATGGTCGATGGATTTGATCAATGGAGACAATGAGAATAATTCAGGCATAGCTTTTCCATAATAAAAGTTTTTCAAGAGTCTGAATTTTTGAATAACCATCCTGTCTTCAGACCCTGGCTGAATAAGTGCCACTTCAAGTCTCACACAACTTAGGAAATGTTTTTATTTCTACATAGGTTTCGTTTCTGTTTAAGATATGGAAGACATTTAGAATCAATACTTTTTAATGTAAAAGTTATCTAACTCTTACTGGATTGGCATACAGATTTAGATTTTCAAGCCCAGGAGAAGAAACCCAGTTTCTGTAATTTTTTTCATGATTTAAAACCTACAGAGGCAAAGAAGTCCCTTGGCTTTAGTCCTTTGGGTACCCAGCATCAATCCCCTGCCTTCCTCCCTGCCTCCCTCCCTTCCTGACTTCTTTCCTTCTCCCCCCCTTGCTCTCTCTCTATTCTTCCCTCTCACTCCCTTCTTTCCTCCCTCCCTTTCTTCTTTTCTGCCTTGTGAAGCTCTGATAGGCTGGACCTGGCCATGTGGTATCCGGTTTCCAAGGCACAATAATGGTGCATCAGAACCAGCCACAGCAATGGGAATCAGCTATGGATACTTGTTTATGCTAAAGTGTTAATACATAAAATGACTACCACCTGACAGGCATCTTTAAAGTGAAGGCTTTGATTCTTCAGGGTGGCTTAACTTATTGTGGGCTTTATGGCACTACTGAAGTGATTGTAGAATGATTAATATTCAAATATCTTTCCATTTAAAAAATCTTAAATATTGATTTTAAACAATGAAAACGTCTAAGAAAATCATAAAGGAGAAAATAAAATCACCAAGTCTCACAAATTAGGGATAAACGACTCGATTTTTCTCCTTTTAGTATTTATCTATGTGTGTAATTAGGCTACATGGAATGCAATGATCAACTGCTGTTGAGCTATATAGAAATTTCACCTTATATTTGAGATCATTCCTTGTATTAGGAGCCAATAGGCTATAGATGTGTGTGTTGGGTGTATGCAAAGGGAATGAGAGAGAGGAGGAGGAGGAGGAGGAAGAAGAGGAGGAGGAAGTGAACGGGAGGAGGAGAAGAGAGTAAAGTCCAACATCTGTAGAGCAGACCAGTGGGTGGTAAGTGCAGGGAAGAGTTGAAGTTGAAGCCGGGAGCCTGAGTCTTCAGGGTTCCCTTGCCGCCGTCTTGAGGTGGAATTGCCTCTTCCCTGGAAACCTCAGTCTTTGCTCCTGGGGACCAGCTGGTGGAATAAAGCCCACCTGCCTTATGGAGGGCCATCTGCTTTACTCAAAGTCTACTGATTTAAATGTTAATCACATCTAAGAAATATCTTCACAGCAGCACCTAGACTGATGCTTGACCAAAAATCTGGGCACTATGCCTAGCCACGTTGACAGATAAAGTTAACTGTTACATTTCTTATAAATAGTTCACCATCCTGGTGGACCATTATAAACAAGTTCCAGTAACTCTCCTGGTACATAGGTCTCTGTCTATTAAGTCCACAAGAAGAGGAATCATTGGTCGGCCTATGGAAAACACATGCCAATGACGAGGACACTGTGACATTTGGGATAGTCTATTTCTGTGGCATGGGTCCCAGCTCCTGAGGGCTTCACTCCGCCTCTCTGTTTTAGCCATTTTCTGCATGGTCATTGGTGAGGTAACACCTAACTACAAAACCAGGCCAGCTAGGAAGGGGCAGTCAGAGCCTGGCCTCCTGAGGAAGAGCTGATACAAACATCCACAGCTCTGACGCTGGGGCTACGCTCAGTCTCATGCTTAATTTATGGTTTGGAGAACTGTGTTTTACATGTATTATTTTATTTGTCCTTCTTAACACTTTTATGCAGTAGATATTATTATTATAATACCTTTTTTTAGTTAGAGGATTTGAGGTTTAAAGTATTAAAAGAATTGAAGAAGAATGAGATCAGGCACTGGCTAAACTTCCAGGAGTTGGAGCTCTAAAATTGGCTTTTGTCATTTCTGGAATTAAAAGTGACATGGCGGACTGAAAGATGTGGTGTCCGAAGAACCCCGAGGTCTAAGGAAGCATACATTCTGATTATCAAATATTTAAACATTATTCTGTTATCTTACTGTACAAAGACCTGGAGATGTGTTTCTGATTGAAAGAACCGGTATCTAATTAAAACACACACTGAGAAAACTGTGTGTTTCCCACTTTGAAAATTAGCAATGGAAAATACCAGGCTTGTGAGTGAGTGTGTATGTAACTGTGTTTGTGCACCCACACACTACGGTTTGGAAGCAGGACTACTATGGCATATAAAATAAGTTATGGAATTTTAGGAGATTAGTGAAGGAAGGGACCTTTGAGATTCTCTAATATAACCCGTTCAATTTACAGTTGAGGAAACTGATGCCTGGAGAGATGGAGTGTTCAAGGGCCCTCAGTCAGTGCTACCCACTATTGGGTTGATATAAAATAGTAATTTAGCCCTGAGAGTATGACTTCAGCAAACATACATCTTTGAATTTTCTGGACACTGTCATTTTTAAATCTACTTTACTGTTGACTCCAAATCTATTGATGTGTTGTGGGCACTCATATTTCAGGACTCAAATTATATCTCTAATACCATATTTCACTTTCAGAAGTGGCACAAAGGTTCCTGGTCAGACTATTTGTTCCAACAGTTTTGGGTATGGAAAATATATTTCCTGTGACCATGATTGAGTGTGCACATTTCCAGGCCAATGGAGAAAGACGAATCATAATTTTCTTTTTCAAGGTGTTTTTGCTATTTTCATGGCACCTTTAATCTTGACTCCCTATTTCACCTTCTCTGCCGTGTTCTTTCTGGCCACTGCTTTGTTTTCTAATCTAGAGACTTTGCTTATTTCTACTGAAATCAGGGCCAGAAGTTGGGTAGGTACATAATGAGTTAGGTTGAGAAATTAAGATGTCAGAATTACTAAATAGTTACAAGGTATTAATGCACCTAGAAGTGTCCTAGTTAGTACCCCAACAAAGCTATGACCGCTGGCCTGGGAAGTGGATGCAGGATCCAAACAAATTTCAGGAGTTCTTACTGTGTCAATTTTCTCTGTAAGAAAAAGGATTGAAAATAAGAAGTCCTCTTCCTTAGGGATGGCCACGTGACAGCATCATATTCTTCCAGGAGTGTCCAGAGGTTCCTCGCCACTGCATACTTAACGTTTGCACTCAGGACTGCTGCCTGGCTTATGTTAATTGCACTTTTTGGATAACCAAGGATGAGGGTAATTGTCGGGTGTGTCAGGAACTACACTATGGGTTGCTGGGCCAGTGGGAAGATGGCATCCTCTCTATGGATTCCTCCCTTCTTCTATTTCCAGGCAGGGGAAAATATGCTATCCTCTAGACCAAGAGCAAGCAGCAGGAGAGGAGGAGGTTACGGCATACCATGGTCAGAGCAGCTCCCCAGGATGGATGAGGCTGCTGAGAGGATCCATCACTACTATATTGAACTCTTTCTTCATTAGAGATGAGCCATGGCAGATGGTACTCCTCCTGAAACATGGTCTTGGAGTTGGAGAATAGGTTTTCTACAGGAGTCACAGATTTGTAATCAAGGAGGTCATTTATCTTTCTTCCTCCCTCAGAAGCTCAGTGCCATTTAGTTGTAGGCCTGGTAGTTTATCTTGGGCGATTCTCATTCCTTCCTCATGGAATAGCTTAATCTGGGATCACTTTCACAACCTCCAGGCTGGAGCAGGCGCTTGGGATTTTGGGCAACATGCTTAAGATGCATATGAATGAAATTCCTTGGCCAACATCCCATTAAGGACACTCAGCAGTATAAAGTTCCTAAACCACCAAAGCTAATCGTCATGTTCCTCTTGTTCTTACAAGACTGGTTAGCTAATTCTGCCAGCTGTGAAGAGAGGAGACACGGAAGATGGTACATCTGATCACATAAAGGAAAAACCCCAATGCTGGTGGCCAGAGAGGAAATGGAAAGAAAGCAAGGGATGGAGCTGACCGTTCCCTAGGGAAGGTGGCGTGTGTGGAGGCGAGTGCATTACTGCCCAGTGTTATTCCTGTGGTCAGAAGTGTCTTATCATTGTCCAGGACAGGAATGAATGAAGTCAAGGTCATAAGTCAAATTCAAAGTGATTCAGCACACAGCTCTGATTCCCCCAGTTACTCTTCAGGGGTGCTGTCTGTTGAACATGCTTGCATCTATGACAACCTGGCTCTGACAGTGGGAAAGCGATCCAGAGCAAATGACTCACCAAGGCGTCTCTGGCAGAGCAGGCATTTCTACAAGAACGACCCACGTTCTATTCTGGGATTAGCTGAAGCTGCATCCTAGAGGAACGATGTTGCCTTCGGCAGTCCATAAACGGTACTAGATTTCATTCACAAATCTGCCTTTTCACAATGATGCTGGATCAGTCACTTGGTTTCTCAGAGCCTCCATCTTTTCATTTGAAATCTGGGGACAATTAAGTGGGATAAACGCATGAAAATCAGTGCAGTTTATTTTTGTACTTAGCAGTTGTTTTTAAATTTCTGGCTTACACAGTTTCATTTTTTGGCGGGGGTACTGGGGATTTGAACTCAGGGGCACTCGGCCACTGAGCCACATCCCCAGCCCTATTTTGTATTTTATTTAGAGACAGGGTCTCACTGAGTTGCTTAGGGTCTCGCTTTTG
The DNA here is from genome assembly GCA_020662805.1 of Glaucomys volans. NCBI lineage: Eukaryota > Metazoa > Chordata > Mammalia > Rodentia > Sciuridae > Glaucomys > Glaucomys volans. The sequence goes on along the minus strand of JAJEJO010003368.1, from coordinate 32,945 downwards.
CTGAGACTGGCTTTGAACTGGCCTCCCTCAGCCTCTAGGGCTGCTGGGGTTACAGTCATGTACCACCTTGCCCGCTTATAGTTTTAATGAGGATTGAATATATATATATATATAAAGAATATATGCATATTCTGAATATATATATATATATCTTTATAAGTGTAAATTCTTATACATCTGTAAACTATTACTACTGTTACCTCCTCTTAGTGCGTGTGCATCGTGTGCAGGTGTGCATCCACATGTGTAGGAATCATGGAGACTGTAGGAACAACTACATGTGTTTCTCTAGTTTCTAACCCCATGTATCAGAGTGCTTAATGCAATGTGAGAAAAGCAAGCCATGCCATATCTAATATTTTTAAATAATCAATTCCATTTAAACCACAGACTCGAAGGAGAATGACATCAGCCTCCTGGAGGCTTCCATGTGGCTCTGGTTGAGATTGGATCTGCCACTCTCAACCTCCATGCTGAGCAAATGTGCGTGTGTTTTAATGGGTTTCCTTCGTGGGTTGACCTTTGCAGTCCATAGGTGAGCCGACTCCAGTTCCTGGATCCGAAACCTTCAGAGGCACACATAACCCTGAGGGTAGAAGGTATTTTCTAATCAATAATACTCCAAGTCAGCAAAAACCTACATAAGCTCGATTTTGCAAAATCTTATAACACTTTGTGACAAAGTCATTTATGAATGTTCTTTAGCATTTAAAAGGCTCTTTGTATACTCTGTCAGAATTCCAAGCAATGAATTTTGCTGGGTTTTTAAGGGGGAGAAATGTCTTCCATTTAATTTTTAAAGGAGTACATGAATAAATTTCATTCGGCTTTGGTTGGCGACATCTGTTGTTTATTTCAGAGCTGGAATCATGAAATGTTAGGTCTACCAGGGGCCTTAGAGACTTTTGAGTCCAGTGGTTTTTGAACTGGCTTTGCAGAGTGCAGGGAGTGTATGGAGATGCCTCCGGGATCTCCCAAAGACAGGCACAGATTGGTTTGCTGATTGGCAGAGTCCCAAGAGCACCAACCCAGTTACCCAGGGCAGCATTGTTTTTAAATGATTCACATATTAAAACTCATTCTATCCTTTCATTTTAAAAATTTTCTTTCATTCAGAATGTTGGAAAATCACTCTAGATGTTCTAAAAATTCTGTTTCAAATCCTTCATTTTACAGTGTGGGTTCAAGGCATCAGGAGGGACAAAGTTTAAGATTACGAAGACAGTAGATAGGTAGAATCTGAGTCTAGCGATTCTTATTTCACTGCAGCTGAGTAGGCGTGTGTTGGAGGAAGGAAGGCCAAAGATGCTTATCTTTCCTTTAAAGGTAGAGAAAGTCCTCATGGGTGAGTGCTTAGGCATCTGTATTGTTGATTAACTCGTTTATTTGTTGACTCATTCATTCAGCAAACTTTTAAGGTGCTCTGGAGTGAAAAGAGAATAAAAAGACCCAAGTTGTGACCCCAGGGAAGCTCTGCTTTCAGAGGCAAATGTAGAAGTTATTGCTTGTTATACTAAAGGCATGGAAACCGATAGGATATTGAAATGGAGCTTCAAGTTCAACTCTAAGTTTATGTGTGCTTAATCTTTGAGGCATCATGCTACAGCAAAGCAAGATGGGTACCCTTGCCATTCCTGAGGTGAAGGTGGAACTCCACATACTCAAGGAACTGGAACCGGGTCTTGGGCTGGAGGTGGAGAGAGAGCGGCACAGGAGAGGTGAGGGTGCAGGAGGGCCAGCTCTCCTGGTGCTTTGTAAGTCACAGAGAGGAGGAGTGAAGTGTTTAGATCTAATTTAGAAACAACATCGAACAATTGAAGGACTAGAAGCAAGGGAATGAGAGGATTTCTCTTTAGAAAGAAGAGCTGTTTAGCTCCTTTAATGGAGAGGAGACTGCAGAGGTCAATAGTGGAAGAGGACTTGGTTAGTGGACCTTAAAATATCAGAGGTGAGGTGGTGGCTTAGCACAGGGTGGTAGTTCGATGTAAGCTGGAGAAGGTGGAGGGATAACACAGAATTTGAAATAGAACTTGCTAATGGTGACATGCAGAGAATGAGGAAAAGGCAGGAATCAAGAATGGATCAGAGATTTTTGGTCTGAGTGGCTGAGTAGTTGGTGTACTTTGGGGATGCGGCAAATACTAGGGGCAGGAGGGTTGGTCATGGTGACTTGAGATGCATGTCAGATTCCGGTTGAAGGAATATTCTAGGCAACTGAGGTTCCAAGCCTGAATTTAAGGGTTGGAGACACACACTTTGGCACTGTGTTGTTCTTAGTCACTGGTCTGAATGGTGGTCCTCTAGGACAAGAGGAGATGAAAGAAGAGGGTCTAGGCTCAGTTCCCAAATGACTAGACATTTGTCAGTCCATGAGAATAGATGGAGAGCAGCCTCTGGTAGGAGAAAACCCAGAACAGTGTGGTATCATGAAAGCCAAGGTCAGTGTCTATCAAGGTATCAACTCTGTAGTGTGTATCATAGACTCAAGAACCCAGAAGAAATTCAGTAAGTGGTATGATAATGTCATCATAGTCAAAATAAGTGATATTAAAGAGCTATCATTTTTGAAGGGGCATTGAATGTGTTCATAAAACAGTTAGAAAATTCAATTTCCCCATTAATAGAATGCAAATATACAGAGATTTTATTCTGTATACTTTTTCTTCAGTCATGAGAATTTTGACTCTGGTTTGCATACATTTTGAGATGGTGATTGCCAATGGGAATAGTTAGGAAATGACACAAATCGGTATTGTATATTTAAAATGATGGTCAAGCAGCAGGTGGAGTAAAAGTGGAAGATGTTGCTATGTAACCTTGTGTAACAAAAGGATTCAGGATGCTGAGGCAGTGGAAATCTGGGCCTTGAAGATGCTGGGTAGAGATGGAAATGGAAAGGTGTGTAAGAGGCCTGCTGTGCCCAGGGAAGAGACCTCTGGTGTGTGGACCTTCAATGGCATGAAACTGTCAGCCCCAGTTGTGGGTAGTTTAGACAAAGGCATGCTCAGTTCACATTTGCCTAACTCAGGCACATAAGAGACTTTGTGCCTGGGACTGTCACAGGATACAAAAATTAGAAGAAACCATTCTGGATATCTAGTCAGAAAGCACTGAGCATGTAGTAGTGGGCAAAAGTTCTCTGGCAATGCAAGTCATGTAAAATAAAAGCCAAATGGATAGAAAATGTATTGGAAGTAAAGATACTAAAAATGTTCTAGCATTCAAAAACTGATGCCTAGAAAAGAACTCTGTTGGGCCCAGTGTGGGGGTGCGTGTGTGTAATGTCACCTGGCTACTCAGGAGGCTGAATGAAGCAGGAGGATTGCAAGTTTGAGGTCAGCTTGGGCAACTTTGTAAGACCCTCTTTCAAAATAAAATAAATAAATAAATAAAAAGGGCTGGATATGTAGCTCGGTGGTAAATCCCAGAACCAAAAGAAAAGAAAATGAACTCTTGTACTAGTTGTTAATAATTTTTATAAGCAGTCAATTAATGGAACATGTACGTGCTAGATGCTACTGCAGAGTATGTAGTGGTGACGAAACCCAGTGAGCTCTCTGCCCTCATAGATGGTGCCCTCTAATAGGGATATGCCAACTTAACAAAATAACAAGAGCATGTTATATAATCATTGTAATACGTGAGAATTCTGGAAGGACCATACCAGAGTACAAAGAAGAAATTACTGAGGAAACAATTTAGATTGAGTCAGAGATCAGGGACGAAGTCATATTTGGAATGAGAACAGGTAAAATTGGACTCATGAACACATTGCATTCGCCCTTCCTTGTGGTGCCCACGTGTGTGAAGAAAGTTGCAAAGGAGATAAGAATGACTCCCTTGTCCAGCTCTTAGGTGTCAACCTGCCCTCTGCTGGCCCTGCAAGGCTCTCCCTTGGGGGTCCTCCACAGGTCCTGGCTGATGGAGCGTTCAGCCCAAAGGAGTTGAGAAAGTGCGTGAGTCAATGAATCAAAAGATGGGTGGATATTCTTCAAGAAACTACCGTCGAAATGCTGTGTGGCACATGGAGGTGGAGGGAATTGTCTTGGGCCGCTGTAGCTGTCTTCCACACATTATCACCCATAGCACTCCATAATACAACTCTCTTCCTCATTTATCTAATTTTCACCTGCACAAAGTAGAGAAAAGAGAGTTTGGGGCTTCTTTAATGGCAACAACGCACCATTATCATTACCTACTAACAAGTAACCTGGTTGAGAAAGGAAGCAACATCACCGAGTTTGCCAGTGTCTCCTGGTTAGTTACTTAAGAGCTTTTAGAATTCCTTCAGGCCAACTTTGCATATATATAAAGTTAATATAAATGCTTTTTTTCCCTATATAATGAAGGAGAAAAGTAATGCAGATTCAGATGCAACTTGGGAATAATATGATTTCCTTATTTAACACACTAGCCATTTCCAGCATTTTAAATAGAGGCAATTTTTCAATGAAAACATAATTTTCCAATATGTTTGTTCAGAGCAGATTGAGACAAGTATTCCTGCAAGGTATACAAACTTCTATATTTTCATTCTCTTAAGAACTTTCTGGTTTCATTCCACACTCTCCACCCCTCACAGCAGGAATTACTTTCCTCTGTGTTTTCAGACATTGCTAAAATATTTTATTTACTTTTTTTTATAATGACTTCAGTGACTGAGTCATACATCAGACTTAATCGTCAAGCCTCAGAAAATGGACAAGAACTGAAAACCACATACAAGGGGAATGATTTGACCTCACTAATTAGGAGGAGAAGCCCCATGCAGGTGTCTTCCTGTGGTTAATGGCAATACTCCTGAGAACACCGGAGCATTGCAAGTTACAATGTGTTTCTACTCAACAGACAGTTCATGCAAAGTGAAAACGCCCCATGCACCCCTCGGTACCTATTCTAAAATGCAGATGGATGTTGACAATCACCTACGTGGTGAGATAGTGTGTGCTGTGTTTGATGATGGTGGAGGCAGTTTAATTGGCCTCCACAGAATTGGGCAAGCAGGGGAGGAGAAAAGCAAATCAGGGGCTTAGTGGAGTGCTCATCTGGAAGGAATGCTGAGTATACTGTTTCCCAGGATCAAAGCAGCCCCAGCCTGGAAATTAAACACACACGTGTACACACACTCACTCACGAACACAAAAACAAGCATTAAATAAAAAAATGGATGCCCTTCTTTCCAAGATGACAAATTAGAAGGATTGATCTTTCTCTCTAGGGAGGGTTTTTATTTTGAGTGTGTGTTATCAATCATTGGGAGAAAATACAAGACCTTTAATGAATTGGGACAGGTCATTTGAATGGTCATTAAAAGTGTTTGATCCTTCTCATTCCATTGAAGCAGATCTTGTCAGTCTCCAGCCACCACCAGTGATGGAGCCTGTGCTGGTTTCCAGCCTGTCTTACTGGCCCTGGCAGCAACATCTGCACCCTTTGTTTCTTCCTCTCTTGCAGAGCTCCTTCTTCACTTGGCTTCCAGGAACACATCCGCCCTGGGTTCTCTCCTCTCCAACAGGCTTATCCTGTCTTCTCGTCTTCCTTGCTGATGCTTCTCCTTGTGTTAGACAGCTCTCTCATTGTGGCAACCAAAGACCCGACAAGAACAACTCAGAGGACGAAAAGTTTATTTTGGTTCTTGGTTGTAGAGGTTTAGTCCATGGTTGGCCCACTTCATGGCTCTGGGTCAAGGTGAGGCTGAACATCGTGGCAGAAGGGCATGGCAGGGGGATACAGTTCAGGACATGGTGACCAGGAAGCAGAGAGAGGGATCTGCTCACCAGGGACAAAATATAAACCCCAAAGTCACACCCTCAGTGACCTACTTCCTCCAGCCACACCCTACCTGCTTACAGTCAATCCTTCAGTGGATTAATCCACTGTTAGGTTATACCACCCATAACCTAACCACTTCACCTCTGAACATTCTTGCATTGTCTCACACATGAAAATTTGGGGGACACCTCTTATCTGATCCATAATGCCCATCTTTTCTTTTCCTGTACATTTGGGAACGCCTCTGAATCTGCCCCTGTGTCTCTCTTTTGGTAAAATCATTCTGACCTGGGGAAGTTAGCATCCTTATAGTGTGGGCTCCCTGATTTTTCCATCCAATTTCAATGTGTCTCCTGAATTTATGACTCCTTTAACTGATGCTTCAACATCTCTTCTTAATGAATAGGGATCTCAAACTTAGGTTCAAAACTAAACTTTTGACTGCCTTCTGGCAGCCTTCTCAATTTCAGTTAATAATTCTATCCTTCTGGGTGCTGAGGACAAAAATGACATGATCCTCTGCGCTCTCTTTATCTCTACTCCATGTTTTAGTCAGTTTGGCTGCTGTAATGGAGTCCTGCAGACTGGACAGGCTATAAACAACGGAAAGTCACTTCTCACAGTTCAGTAGTCCAGAAGTCTGAGATCAGTCTGCTTGGGTTCTGGTGAAGTCCCTCTCCTGGTTTGCAGACTTGATTCCTCATTGTATCCTCATGAGGTGAAAGAAGGCTATAGGGCTCTCTGGGGCACAAACCCTACTTATGAACTGAATTACCTTATGAAGGCCCTGCCTTCTAATACCATCACATTGAGGGTTAGGATTTCAACATAATGATTTCCAGGGGTGTTTTAGTCAGCTTTTTTGCTGCTGTGACTAAAGGACCTGACCAGAACAGTAGTAGAGGAGGCAAAGTTTATTTGGGGGCTCACGGTTTTAGAGGTCTTAGTCCATAGATGGCCGACTCCATTGGTCTGGCTGGAGGTGAGGCTGAACATCATGGTGGGAGAGTGTGGCAGAGGAGTGCTCACTTCATGATTAGGAAGCAGAGAGGCTCCACTGGCCAGATACAAACACACACCCAAAGCCACGCCCCAAGGCCCACCTCCTCCAGCCAACACCCACCACTTTAGCTACCACTCAGTTAATCCCTATCAGGGGATTAAATCACTAATTGGGTTGAAACTCTTACAACCCAATCATTTCTCCTCTGAACCTTCTTGCACTGTCTCACACGTGAGCTTCTGAGGGACACCTCACATCCAAACCACAATAAGGAGGTTACAGACATTCAGTCCATAATATCCCATATCTTATTTGCCAGTAAATCTTACGAACATTACTTGAGAAACACATCCCTACTCTAACTCATTCAAAAACTGTTACTCCTAGTACCTGGTCCTTGCTACCTTCATCTTGCAGATACAAGTTGCAGAAGGCCACAGTTTTTCCTCTTTTCCACACTTTCAATAATCTATCTGGAATATACTGCAAGAGTGCTCCTTTGAAAATGTAAGTTCAACTGCAATAATCCTTTGTTCAAAACCTCCATTTATGTCCATATTTCTTCCTGTCAAAGCCGAAGTCCTTAAAAGGTCCTACAAAGTCTTATAAAGTACAAAATGATCCCATAGCTCATCTCTGACTCCATCACTTACAACTGTTCCCCTGGTCCTACATGGCTAAGCCATAGTGACATTCTGATCTACCTTAAATAAACCAAGTCTGCCCACCTCACAGACTTTGCATCTGTTCTTCCCTTAACTGGGGAGAGCCAAAACCTCCAGGTCTTTCCTCAAAGTTACCTTTTCCTATAAATCTTCCTAACCACACTGTAAAATTACAATGTACCAAACCCTAACAAAGCCAGCAGAGCTCCAGGGCCTCCTTACTCTCTCTTGTCTGCTGTGACATGGGTGGCCAAAGCTATGTCTATTGTCTGTTCACCCCACCAGTACAGTGGAAGTTCTCACATACCAGTTATTAGCGAAGAGTATATGGTGCATTTTAGATACTGAGTAAACATAGTTTAGATAATGTTGCATTTATTTAATATTAATTTACTTAAGATGTTGTCTTGAAAAGAAACCTCTCTAGGTCTTAAATTTCTAATTTAAGAAAAAAATAGTGCTAGTGGTGTCTAAATTACTTGGCATTGATTTGAGGATGGAATTTTAAAATAACAACTTAGTGTGGTCTCAGGTACTGAGAGTGTCAGTGATGATTGTGATGGTGGTAAAGATTATTGTAGTTATTTTGATGCTGTTACACAAGCATCTATCTTCAAAGAAATATTAGGCATGTGTTTTACTTGCAGGTAGCAAACAGGGATGTACGTATGTGTTTGTCATCTTGGTTTTCCAGAAAGCTAAAGCAATAGTTGATGACAAATATTTACACAATAATATGTATGCATATGAGAATATGCATATATATACATATATATATATATATATATACACACATACATACACACACAATTAGGGGATTTATATACATGCATATTTATTTATTGTAAGGACTCATCTTACATATTAGTGGAATCTGATGAATCCCACAATCTGCCATGATGGAACCTGACCAATCCCACAATCTGCTATCTGCAATTTGATGACCCAGAAAAGCTGATGGTTTGAGAACAATGAGAACCAGGAAAACTGGTGGTGTAAATCCCAGTGTGAGGGCAGGAGAGGACTGGCACTAGCTCAGCTCAGCAGAAAGGAGATGAAGTCTCCCTTCCCCTGCTTTTGTTCTCTTCAGGCCCTCAGTGGGGTGGATGATGCCCACTCATGGGGAGGACCATTTGCTTCACTGAGCTAATTCCAATGCAAACAGTTTAAGAACATCTAGAAACAAAGTTTAGCCAAATATCTGGGAATCCCATGGCCCAGTCAAGTTGATACATAAGATGAACCATTACAATATGTGTATAAGTGTTTCTAATTCAGCATAAAATATCAATGAGTGGTAGATGCAATATTGAAATCTAGGAGGGAGACTGAAGGTTTTACTGACTTCTGAGTCAAAAGGCTGTAACTAAGATCATTGTTCTGTCTCACATTAGATCTGTGAACGTGGATGAATCATTCGACCTTCCTAAGTTTCAAGAGGAATGATGACAATGATAATGATAATGATGATGATGATTCTCTCATAAGTTTGTTGAGAAGACTGAATAAGATCAGTCATGTAAGGCACTTACTGCAGGGAGAGCCCATTCCATAATCCCAAATAGAAACTTAGTAAGGGAAAAGGAATTCATTTGTACAGAGGAAATACTGTGTGGAAAACACACACACACACACACACACTCACACACACACACACACACATACACACACACACACACACACACATATACTTTACATGATTTGAAAGGGTAGGTGTTTCTTTAAAGACAAGAAATATGTAAGTAATTGTCACAAAGAATTTGCCTGAGGTCGACTTTTTGCAGAAGCTGCATGACTGTAAGTCTTCCACGTAAGTTCTTTTTAATTAGGAAGTCTGGTTTTTATGCATATTCTTGATGAATGAACTAGATTGAAAAATTAAAGTCAAGATTGTTATTTATAAAATGGCTTGACTGTTAATATTCTCCAGCCACTGAAAGGAAAATGTCTAAGGACATAGACTGCAAAACTAGGTCAGAATTGTATAAATTTGGGTAGGAAACAAAATTGAACTCCTTAATCTGCTATAAATCTGTCATTCCTCCATCAGCTGCTGAAATAATCCAAGCCTCTTTTCTAAATACCTATTAGAGAATGTCCCTATCCCTGTGGGGGCTGGGGGGGGGGAAGAGAAATCACAGTATTTATAATCTGGGTCATTTTTCACTGAGTCTTATCAAATTCCATTTAGTAGGATCATGCCATATTATTTGTACATCATGGATATTGTAAAGATAGCTAAGATGTGGAAACCTCCTTCCTGACCCTTGGCAGACGAATGGATAAAGAAATGTGGTATATACACACAATGAAGTATTATTCAACCTTAAAAAAGGAAAGGCTTCCATAAACGACAACATGCAGTAACCTTGGGGAGGTTACCTAAATGAAACAATCCAGTCACAGAAAGATGAATTACTGGATGGTTCCACTGTATATGAGACATAGGAAATGGTCAAATTTATGGGAGCAGAGAATGGAATAGCGGGCACCAGGGTTTGGGAGAGGGAGAGAAGGAAGGTGCTAGTCAAAGGGAACAGAGTTTTAGTTATGCAAGATGAATAGTCCTAGGTCTACGGCAGAGCATGTGCCCATATTTAACAACACAGTATAGTGCTCTTAATATCGGCCAAATCACATCGTTATATTATGTGCATGTACAAATATGTAACAACAAATTCCATCAATATGTACAACCATAACGCACCAAGAAAAATGTGGAAAAAAGAGTGTAGGGCTTATGCCATGTGCTCTTATCACAATTTTAGCAAGGTATGGCTATATTTGGACTCAACTTCTGAAAAAGATGAATGAAATATGTAGAAGGACCAATATTGTTGACAACTTACTGACTTTACGGAGGGGACACCATAGTGACTGTCTGAATAACAAATGTCAGTGTTTCTAGCTCAGCTAAGAGTCATGATCACAGTCTTGACACACGGCCCTGCTCCTCTGCTTCACCGCTTTGCCCAGCTTGCTCTGGTTGATGTTGGCTTCCGGCTTCGGTGTCTCTGGAGCGCCACTGGAGTGTGAGCCTCATGAGAACAGGAATTGTTCTGCTGTCATCATCAAAAGGAATTTCTGACACATAAGAGGAACTTAATAAATATTTGTCCAGGGATTCCAAGTTGTTTGGACTCATATTTATTTTAAAGATTAGAAGTTTATAAATGCAACTCTGGACAGCTTATACCTTTGGGGTTTCTTTCTTTCTTTCTTTCTTTCTTTCTTTCTTTCTTTCTTTCTTTCTTTCTTTTTTTTTTTTGATGGACGTCTCAGAGAATATCTTGAAATTTAGTTGTTGCACAAAACTTATGTAAGCCAGGAGAAGACAGAAAGAAACTGGTTCAAACTGAACACCTGGCCAACGTCTGTGGACTGGGACCAAGTCTGGGGAGGAGGCAGAGCCTGGAGAAGGTCTACCCTGTGGGTTGATAATTTCATTTCTGGGTGCTTGTGTGTCTAGGATTATTTACTTCACAATTAGAATGGTGGATGGAGAAACAGTGTTTGTTGCTAGTTTTTAATCACTGAAATATCACCCCAGTCTACCCAAGCACAATTTGGTCTTGAATCATGGAAAACATTTCATGGATTTCAAATTTGTAGCATAGATATTGCCGACTGAAAGGAAGTAATAAAATGTTTCAAAAGTGAAATGTTGTTTATAGAGAAGATGGAGAGTGAGAGAACAAGGCTAGCAGATTTACATTAGAATCAGCTTTTAGGAAGGCCACATAGCAGACCGATGTCTCTGTAAGGAGTGTGGAGCGTGAAGCCTGCTCTGAAAGGAATGGCTGGGGTTTGGCAGATGCAATGACGCCTGCCCAGTCTTGGACAGGGGTGCCTCTGCCTCACCCTGTGTGCCTGAGGATCTGGGACATGCTTGACCATCTCAGCCCAAGCTGCTCCACTCTCAGCCACTGCTCGTTTCTTCACTTTCAACTTGTGCACCTGTGTTTGGACTCAGCTTGGGAAAATCACAAACCATGGAGGGTCCACCAATGGCCCGACACAGATTTCTGCCTGAGGAAAACCAGACTGTCCTTTCAACTCCATTGACCATCCATGATGTGGACACTATTTTTTTCCCTGAGCCCAAGTTTCCCTTTGCTGACAGGTCATTCCAGTTCCTATGTGTGCTCCAGATGTTTTATAAACACCCACTGTTTAATCCTCATGAGCACTTCTTCACGGGATGGGATTTTGAGGATTGACAAGGATCTCACAGATCATGTCTTCCCTCCAAAGGGAGACTATTGTGGCTAGCCAGTTGGAACATCACTGGTAAAAGAGGTTCAAGCTTTTCTTGACCTCAGAGATTGCTAGCAGCTTCTGGATATATCTTGCTCTCCTTCCCCATGTCTTCTTTCTTACAGCCTGTAAGTGGGCACTGAGCTTCAGCACGTTTGTGTGGGGTTCTGGCTGTTCCTGACCTTCCTGGCTGCAGCCTGGGGAGGCTTGGCCTTGCTGAGCCAGCCCCTAGGGTGTCAGCCAACTCCTGGAACACACCTCTTACTGTTGAATGCTGTCTGCTTCGCTCCATCATGTGGGTGATATTTTCAACCCTATTATGAGTATGAAGGAGCCTGAAGAGGCAACTGCATTACTGCTCTACTTGGTAGTTAATGAACTTCAGACCCCGGAGCTTCAAACATCAGGCGACACAGCCTAAGAATCACAGTGCTACCACACCCTCCTGAAATGGTCATAGAAGTTCACACAAAAACACCGTCCAGATCCCTGAAGGCAGGCACTGTGACTATCTAGCTTGTCCCTTGTTTGGGAGTCTGGCATGTGGCTGTATTTGTTAATGATGAATGAGTAAATGAGTGTTCCGAAGTGCTAATCATGTGCAGGGGTTATCATAACCAAGAGCAATATTTCAATATGTCTGAGGTGTTGCAAAATCACATTTAGTCACAGCAGTTTTTAGGTGCCTAGGAGAAAAATCAAGTTTTTTATTTTTTGTTTAGCTTTGTAATTTGAATGAAAAATCTTTTTTTCAGTTTGACCACCTGCTTTGTTTTCTTGGCAATTTATTTAAGAACACTGACTTAAGTTCCAAGCATACAGAATAGCCAGTCCAATGGCACTCTCTCTGTGTCACGGGAGTGCCATTTAGGATGATTAGATAATGTGAGAATGTCTGGGATGTTCAGCCTGGGCTGTGAGTCCTCGCAGTAGGCAGGGCTGTGTGTTTGACACTGAGGGGAATCAAAAGGAGCCTGTGGTCGCTGCACTTAAGTAAAATAGCTGGGCGAGAAGGTCAGCGTGCCTGAAATGAGCAGAGAAGCGAGGTCAGAGGAAACGTAGAGTTTCCTTTTGTGCAGATGCAGGGGTGAACTTTGTTCACCTTTAGTGGAGCAACTGGGCTTTGAGAGATTAAAATGGCCAATTTTCTTTTATCAAGAAAATTTTTTTTCTTTTATCAAGAAAATTACTTTTAAAAGTCACCCTCTCCAGCAACTAGAATGATACTACCTGACAGGTGATCCAGGCTCAGTAAATATTTGCATAATTTGATAAAGTTGTAGACTAGTCTTCATATGCAGGGAGGAGCATGACTGATCAGAGAGACGGGCAGCAGCAGTGTAGACAGAGACAGATGTGCAGACAAGTGCTGCACCCTCAGACGTCCTGGAACTCAGGTGCAACGCATCTGTTACACAATATTGGATTCACCAGGCCGCCTTCAAAGTCATCTTCTGATTGTGAAATATGTCACTTCCTAAAGAAAGAGAATGCTAGCCTGGGGCTGCCGACGTTCAAGCAATTTTACCAGAGAGGCTTCCCCGAGGTGGAGCATGATTCTGCTATAGCTCTGAAGAGCAGACACGATGCCTGCTCCTACGTTAGGGATTCATTTACAGATGCCTTTTTTTCCAGCTTGATTGTTTCTCACAAGGCCACAATTGCCTGGGAACTTTCCAGCCCTTCCAGGGACTTTAAGATCATCTGGGATTGGAAACAGCTCTAATGGCAGTGATAGGAATGAAGCGCTCGGGTGCTCTGGGTACAGAATTTCTGCAGAAAGCTATTTCATCGCTTCCTTCCAAATTACATCTTTCTCTGTGGTCCCCGGGCTGGGCGGGTCCAGGCGCAGGTTCCTGTGTGGAAGTGGGTGGGGTGGCGGGTCCTGCTTGCCAGGGCTGGCACTTTGGGATTTTCATTTCATTTTGTTTTGACAGTCAGATCCATCTTGCAACCTGCCTGTTCTCTGCTTTCATTCCCAGTCTTAGGGCATTAATTAAAAAGACTCATCTCACCTTGTTCAGAGAGATGCCGTCTCAAAGTTCAAGGCTGTCAGCAGACATGTGTCATCACACTGCACCCGCATGATCTTGGGAAAATACCAATAAGCACATTAAACAAAAGAGGAGCTAAGAGGCAATAAGACGCATTTCCCAGATATGGGCCATTTCCCTGCAAATCCAAATCCACTTTAATATCTTTCAGGTTACACTTGACTTGTGCATATAAAGCATGTGGAAACAAGAACTGGAATCTAATAATTCGGAGAACAGGAATGAAATGTGACAACGTTTTCGTGATTGAAAATGAAAAAGAAATCAATTGTGTGTTCTGTTGGGCTAAGAGAATAAATTGGATTTTACCAAAACTTTAATTTAGCCAGGAAGACACATCTTTTGTTGAGGAAAGAAATGACTTTGTTTATCAATTATCTCTGAAGGATCAAAGAGTGAGACAGGAAAGATGAATGCACACCGAATCCTGGCTTATAAGCTGAGGAGGGAACACGGGATAGTTTCAAGCAAGCTATTTAACCTTTCTATGACTCAAATTATCCACACTTTGAAATGGCAAACCTATTATCATCGTCAAAAGCATTTTCTAAGTGCCCAGCTTCACATGGTGCTGTGAAGTGAAAAAAGAAAAAACTTTTAGACTATACAAAAGAAAAGTTTGATAGAAGTCAGTATGTTAAGTCAGACATTTGTAAAAATAAAATTTTATTTTTGTCCCTGCATTAGTGAAAGGGATTTTCAATGCAGAAATCAAAAATACTGATAATATATGAAAATTTTCACTGACTTCATTTTTTGGTGAAGATGTCAATTGTCTGGTGGGGGGAAAAGAAAAATTGAGTCATCTAGAACTTTCTGCATACCAATAGCTGTGGGCACTTCAAGTGTGTTGCTTTATTTAATCACCAAAGGACTTTCTGTGGGAGGCGTTAGTAGTCACTATTACTCCTCATAGTCAGAGAACCAGGGGGCAGAGCTCATGTGTAGCTTAGACAACTTTCATGGAAGAATTGAGTACCAAACCAGGAGAGGCTGCTCCTTTTCTCTTGCCCCATCTTTCTTCCGGGGACAAAGGTGGCCTCCACAGCTTCACTAGTAATGGGGAAGCAGGTGACTGGTGATTGGGGACTTAGCTGGGAGGGGGCTCAAGCTCACTCCCAAGCAATCTGTCTGAGGAAGGATCACAGGGTGACCAGTTTGTGTCATTTCTTCCCCTAGTGAGAGTGGAATGGGCAAACCTGTACCTTCCTCAGGAAGCTGAGGAGGGAAAGGTAGGTCAGGATCAGACAGGAACAACACTTGGTAAAGAAAGTGGTTTGGGTGGAGTGGAGCCAGTTGTCCAGCTGCCTCTCTGTATTGATGGAAATCCCTGCATGAAGACGGGTCCTTGGAGCGAGGGTGGTCCAGTGGCAGAGCATGAGCCTGTGGGTTTAATCTCCAGCACTATGAAGAAGAAAGTAGACACCAAAACAAAATGGCGCAGCAAAAATCTCTCAAACACACCCACAGCCCCTCCAACCAGAAACCAAATACACATACTTCAGGTTACATGTCAGGCATGCCCAGAGACTTAATTGTCTGTTGCCATAGTTAAGAGATGTCCTCAGGAGGAAGGAACAACACCTGGGCGGTATTGAAGAAGTTATCCCTGATGGTCAGAACACTGAGAGGTGAGCTATAGGCAGAAACCGTGCTTTCTGTACCCTGCCTTCATTCCACCCGCTTCCCTGAGCCATGCTTCACCTGGGGAAGCATCTACGACCCGAGATACAGGGGCCATATCACATATGGAAAGCCTAACTCAGCAACTCAAGTTTAAACCTGGCTCTGCCACCTCTGGCTAGGTGACCTTGGGCAACTTGCTTTAATATTCTGCATTCCAAATTGTTCAATTGTATTCCCTAAGGTGGAAGTAACTATTGGATAATTGAATAATTAAAATTAAAGGTATAAAATAATTAAAGGAATATATCAGATGCTAAGCATTTTGCTAGCTGCCACCAAAGTATGTGCTCTGTAAATGTGAGTTCTCCTTCCCTTTTCAAGTTCCTCTGAATATCTTTATCCCAAAAGGGTGGGTGGTTTAGATGTTGCTGCCCCCAATGCAAACATTTTAGAGAAATGTATAAACTAAGTTATTTAAGGTGAGCAGAAACCAGGTAAGTTAGTGAATTGAAGAACGAGAGCACAGTTTCAACCTGTGTAAGAATGGCAACAACCAGGTGGATTTCATAGAGGGTCAAATGGGATGAGATTGATCACAGACTTTGAGATGACCTTGGTGGTCATTCCCAGGACAAGGTCACAGAGCGGTCGGACGGAAGCCAGACCCCAACAAAGCAGAAAACAAATTTGAGAATTAAAAAGTGAGGACAGGGATGGTGAAGAGTGGAGCAGGGAAAGGTTTCTCTTCCCTCTAAGACATCTGAGGATGGAAAACCAGGAGCTTAGAGGACAACAACTTTATTGTCACTAGTATTGCCATTATAATTCAGCCTTCTTTTTTTGGAGGGGTACGGGGGATTGAACTCAGGGGCACTCAACCACTGAGTCACATCCCCAGCCTTATTTTGTATTTTATTTAGAGACAAGGTCTCACTGAGTTGCTTATTAGCACCTCGCTTTTGCTGAGGCCGGCTGTGAACTCTCCATCCTCCTGCCTCAGCCTCCCCAGCTGCTGAGATTACAGGCATGTGCCACCGTACGCAGCTTCAGCCTCCCTTTTAATAGTGAAACTTAAATAACAAATTCTATAGCATTAACAGTAACTTCAATTTGTTCAGCCACAAAATTCACAGATATTTTCATATCATGTTATAGCTACTGTTAATTTTGTAAATTATCATTCATGCTCATCAGGACTTCAAAATCATGATACTTGCTAGACTTTTTACCAGATTTGTTAATTTGTTAATGTATGTACTAGTAAAGAATCACATATATGCCTTATCATGGATTTAAAATCATAATTGATAAGAATATCAATATAATTAGATTCTTTGGTAATGATAAGTACTTTATTAACAAACATTATTTCAAGTGAGATCCACAGACGTCACTGAGTGTTAAAAGATCCACAACACCAACGAGCTTAACACCACCTGAGAAGGATATAAGATAAAGGAGGCATATTCTTAAAGTGATGGAGATTAGACCCAGTGAGAGTCTACAGGGGTTTAGTCTGGAGAGAAAAGGTAAAAACTTAAAATTGCAGGTGAGGAGAGGAGATATCTTAAAGGAGGACTAAGGAAAGTCTATCCTTTACAAGCTCTCATTGAATAAAAAGAAATAACTCTTTCTCTGATACTGAAAAGAAGAAATAAGACTGTTTATAGACATGCATTCATTATTTAGGCGAAGGTGTGGGAAAATGAAGGAGTGATGGTTGACCATTTCAGATTTTCTCAATGCTGTAGAAAGATTTTCAATGGAGACTGACGGATGGGCTAAGATGAAGACTTAAGAATAGTCAGAATTTAGAGGACTCACTGTGAAGTCCAGGAGAAGGTGGTGACCTGAGACACAAACTAGGCTTCCTGGGTCAGTGATGGGTTTGTCAGTGGTCACACGTAACATGGAACATGACGTGCGGTTCTGCAAGACCCCTCCCTCGTGGTTGGTGCATCCCCCACCAGCCTCCTTGTTCAGGTTGCCTGCCCTCCCCTCAGGCCCCCAGCTCACCCAGTGACTGCTCTGATCCCTTCCAGTGACCCTTCTGGGGCATTCCTCAACCACATGGTTGCAGAAGCCATGAGTCTGGTTTTGTTCAGACTCTTCTATCAACTGCTATGTTCCTTAAGCAGATATGTTCCTTAAGCAGATGCATCACTCTCTATTTAGCAGTAGAAATCCAACTACATAGAACACAAATCTCTTTACTCTCCCTGGATAAGTCGTTGGGGGCTTGGTAGGGGGAAATACCTGTGATATAGCAGCTGGGGCTATGTTTCAGCTGCACTGAAGTCCTCCTCTACCCATTCTTCATTGGTTTCCTGGATTCTTCTCCCTAGTGGTCACATGCGCCTACAGTAGCCCCTGTGTGATAGTTTCCTGAGGATTGAAGAGTTTGCAAGGTGAAGAGAATTCAGGGCTGTCAATCATCTCATCCTAATTCTCCAGAACAAATTGGAACACTTGGTCCAAATTGTGTTTTTGGGGGCTGCACTCTGTTCTAGTTATTTGCTTTCTCATCTGCTGTGGTTTGAATGTCTTCTCCAAAACTTATTTTTGAAGTTTAGTTGCCATTGTAGGAATAGTACAAGGTCGGGGTCTTAAGAGGTGATTAAGAATGGACCAATGTCATTATCATGAGATGGGATAAAAGGAAATGCCCAGGCCCTCACTTTCCTGTCTGCCATGTTGTGATGCAGCAAGAAGGCCCTTGCTTGATGGACGCCATTCTTTTGACTTCCCAGTCTCCTTGTGAACGACTCAGGCAGTAGCATGCTGTTAGGGCAGCAGAAAACAGAATAAGACACCATTCCTGAAAATTTTCAGCTTCTGCACAAGTGTCCCTGTTGCTCAATCTCTGAACTACACGACCTAATTGACCAGGCTCTCATTTCCTGTCTGTTTAGTTAATAGATATGGGCAATATAGCAAATGTTATATGACAAGAACTCATGTGTCTGTGTTGCACCCATGGAAAATGGAAATTCAAATATCATCCAATTAATTGGATCCATGTAGAAATCCAAACTAAAAACCAGACTTAAATACAGATTTTTTCCATGTTATTAGTTTGCCTATATTGAAAAAATACTGATTTTTAAGTCTATGAATTCCTGATCATTTTTGTATTCTCTTAATAAAATGTACAAGTTAAAACTGTAAGAAGGTTTAGAGGAAAAAGGAAAAATAGAGAAAAGTGTGGGTTTGTTCATTTTTTATCACTGTGACAAAATGCCAGAGATAATCAACTCATAAGGAGGAAAGATTGATTTTGTTTTGTGGTTTCAGTTTATGATCTCTTGACCTGTCACTTTGGGCCGGTGGTGGCGTAGTACAGAATGACTGGAGTGCCTGGCAGAGAAGGCTACTTACTTCATGGTGACCAGAACAGAGACAGGAGGGCCAGGGTCCCAATATCCCTCTGAGGGCAAGCGTCCCCCGATGACCTAATTTCTTCCCAGTTGGTTCCACCATCTCCCAACAGGATCACAAGCTGATCAGCTGGTCTTTAGTAAATGGGTCTTGGAGGGACATTCGAGATCCAAACTATAGCAGTGGGCTTTGTCATTAGCAGTCTGCTTTAGCACATTAAAGAAGAGCAGCATTTCCTAGAGTGTGTAAACATGCTCTTTAAGCTTAAGGACAAGAATCATTCCAAGAGACTCGATGTCTCCCTCTGAGAATGCAGACTTTGGGCCACACATTGGATCACATAAAGGTGAGGAGAGGAGGGTGCCCTGTATTTTCCCCCAAACACAGCAGCACTCTGTCTCTTTCCCAGAGGGGACACAGTTCACAAGGCTTGTATCTACGCAATGTCTGCAATGTCAAAATTCCAGAGTGAATCACTGACAAGCCTCCAAGGGTTAGTTCGATTATGGTCTGTAATTAATTTCTGTTTTTCATTTTCCCCCCACACTGTACCTCTTTTTAGGCATAAATCCAGGGTGGATAAATTCCTGAGGGGCTGGATTTTCTTTGAACAGCACCAGCCTGCCCTCCTCCTCGTCCTATTGCCTCCTCCTCAATGCAGATCACTGACATTACATCCCATCTCTGAAACTGTACCCAATTCATCACAAAGGACTGCAAAAGAGGTAGATAAAACTCCATAATTTAGAGCATGCCAGAAGCGGTTCTTCATCAGAGATCAGTTTAGAAGTTTGCAGTTAGTTACTCAAGAATTCCAGGGAGGCAAGTTGAACTGCCACGTTACCACCTTGCCTGTGAACTGCAGTGAACATGGAGTGGAGCCCTTGTCAAAGGCCTGCCTTCTGCCCTTCACTGTTCTACATGCTCTTTTCTGAGGTAGTTTAAGAACCTCCAAATTTGTCAGCCTAACTGTCCAGAACTCACCCTGAAGTGCCTGCTGTCTGCCTCTCAGGAAGCCTCAGAGACAGAGTTCTCCCTTCTTCCCCAAGCTTCAGTGGCCACACCTTCAGTTCATGCAGTCAAGCAAAGACCTTAGAAAGGAGATTTCCTCCCTGAAACACATGCAGGGACATATCAACACAGTTGCAGTTCAGAAAAGGAAGGAGGCCCTTTCCTGTGCTCCAGAAGTTGAGCTAATTCTTTGCTGTTAAGTTCTGAGTTTGCTCTAGAGAAGTGCTGTCCACTAGAACTGTACACCCTTGATCTTCACCGTCTGGTGTGCTGGGCACTAGCCATATGTCGGAGTGAACATTTGAAATGTGATTCATGCGATTGAGGAGATGAATTTTAAATTTGATTTGACTTATTGAATTTAAACAGCCATATGTTTAGATGTCATTTAATTCCGTGATTGTTTTAAAAGAGAAGCAGCAAGTAGAAGATATGGAAACCACTGGCCTGATATTGTGGTAACAGTTCTTGCTCAAAAAGCAAAAGTATTTTTTTGTAAGACTAAGTCGGTTTTCAATATAATGTGGTCAACGAAGTGCTGGGTTGGCCTTCTTCCTTCTCTTCCCCCATTAATTTGTTTTTTTTTCTCTTCCGCTCCCCCATTATGAACCTGCTGTAGAAATGCCCGTGGGACAGACTTAGAGTAGTAGAGATCATGAGATGGAGGACCGTTATCAACAGATGCTGAATTTTAAATTTTACTGAATTCTGAAAACATATGGAGCCATACTGATGAATGAAAGAAGACAGGGAAAAGAAGGCTGAAGAAGCCTCCGTCAGATTGGAATAGTAGCGGAGATTAAAGTTGGTTTATCCAGAAATGGCCTGAGAAGAGAAGGTCTAGGTTTGGGATCTGCCACTTGGCAAGATGGGAGTGAGAGGGATTTGAAATGAAGAGTTTGTTCAAGCTACATCTACCTGTTGGTGTCCATATCCCCAACTCAGAACAAAGGGATCAGCAATTCAAGATTTACCTTTGGACAAACCCTAGAGAATTCCTGTGCATCGCCCTCTCCAAACTGGATAAACGTTCTGGGAAGAACCAGGGTTCTGGTGTGAGGTGGGCCGCCCAGGGCAGAACCTTGGAGGAACTAGTTTCAGAGGCCCCCCAGTGTGACCGCTGGAATCCAGCTCTGCCTCTCCTCCTTCTGCCAGCCCACCCACCTACAGAATCCCCAGGCTGCTGTCCATCCATGGAGAAGCCTGGCAAGAAGACACACGGATACTCTTTATGGAGGAAATGGAATGGCTGACAATTCCCGACCACTTGAAGAGTGCCAGTTACCAATAGCTGCAGAGTGAAATGAAAACTACCCCAAAATGAAGTAGTCTATACACACCTCAGAGTAAAATGTGGCCTGGGATTGATGCCTGATGAATCATCGGCAGAGAGTGGACATTGGTTCCCAGGCTGAGAACACCTGGTTCCAGTGGCTTATGTGTCACAACCTCTGACCTGGGGGAAGGAGGTCGCTTGACCTTTGCCCAGCACAACTCCTCAGGGAGCAATAGTCACTAGAACTGTAAATACTTGTTACCAATTTTTAACTTTAATGCTTACCTAGAGGCAGAGCTCACAAATCAACTGTCATTTCAAGACAGGACAAAAAATATTATCAATCTTGGTAATGTGAAAGTCTGAGTTTAACTGAAGATGGGAGTGGGAGTTGGAGAGATGAAGGTAAAGGCCCCATTGACAATACCTACTTCCAGGGCAAGTACTCGAGTTATGGTGCTCAACACTAGTGGAACAGCACGGTGTGAGATGTTGTAAATGGAATCACTAGAGATCTGATATTGTAATACAACGTTCAAAACTGAAGAGAATACGATGATCATGAAGGATCATTAGGAAGCTAAATTCTCAGAAGCAGTAACTAATGCCCAGGTGGAAATAGTGCTATTCTCATGACTTCTGTGAAGATAATTCCAAGAAAACACATAAACTATCAAGAGTGACTGGGCTTCAGGATTGGAGCAGAGCAAGAAGGGGTAGAGCAAAGTGGCTTAAGAAAACATTGCTGTTCATCATGGGCTTCTTTGTCTTTTAACCACGTGCACTTCTGCTACATGGATTAAAGTAAGAAAAGAGCAAGCACGCATTTGACCTTCAGAGAGCATCTGAAGACACTGAACAAGCTTTAGCCATCACAGGGAACCGTGTGGCCCAGCTGACAAAATTGGCAAAGGTCTTAGATAATTTAGTCCATTAAAATGATATGGACCTTGATACTCGAGGATTATAGAAGATGTGTCAATAAATGACGTGATGAATGAGAAGAGTTTACATAAAGAGAAGCAATAAAGTTTATACTTCTACCTCATGTGTGATAAGGCAGATTAATGGTTTGATTTCTGTTCACATCATTAAATTTAAAGAGATCAACCATAAATATTCCAAGTGCCAAAACACTCAAAGA
Source organism: Glaucomys volans (assembly GCA_020662805.1). Classification (NCBI taxonomy): domain Eukaryota; kingdom Metazoa; phylum Chordata; class Mammalia; order Rodentia; family Sciuridae; genus Glaucomys; species Glaucomys volans. The sequence continues at coordinate 10,759 of JAJEJO010003368.1, read as the reverse complement.
TACTGCCTTTCCAATGGGTATACATGCCCATGTTTTTAAAATAATTTAATCTGGAAATGACTTCTCACTTCAATGCTCAAAAGCTTTGGTAAGAGGTGAAGGATATATCTGGCTATCAAATCAAATGACAGCCATCAAACCCAATCCCTCAGTGTCTTCCTTCAGTCAGCTCTCATAACACGTCCTCTGCATGTTGACCCAAGGAGCCAATCAGAACTTCTGCCTTCAACTCTTGTCCAATTCCTGACTTCTGGTCATTTTTGGCCCTCTTTGTCTGCCATATCCATGGGTCGTCCCCATGCTGAAAGCTTCCTTGCCTCTGTGAGTTGCAACTCTCTGAACTTGGAGCCTGAAAGGCACAGATTCACTGTATAATTGTTAGAGGACCAATTTTTTTTGGGGGGGTTTGAGGGGTTCCAAGGGATTGAACTCAGGGACACTTGACCACTGAGCCACAACCTCAGCCCTATATTTGTTTTGGTATTTTATTTAGAGACAGGGTCTCACTGAGTTGTTTAGTGCCTTGCTTTTGTTGAGGCTGGCTTTGAACTTGCAAACCACTGCCTCAGCCTCCCAAACCACTGGGGTTACAGGTGTGGGCCACCTTGCCTGCCTCCACTTCTTTTCATTCACAATCAGAATACAAGTAATAGTATCCGTTGATATTAGTGAACACCTGGTGGGTGACAATTGCTTTACTTTTGTATTATTGAATATTATGAGTCTAATCAATCTGCAGAAGGAGCAGCATTCCAGTGCTAAGTCTCTTTTTAAGAGTCACATCATTGGTCAGAGACAGTGCTGATTTGAATCCAGATATCCCAACCCCAGTCAAGTGTTTTCTCTAATACACGACAGCTCTCTGTCTGGGTTTGCTGAGGCATCCATGTGTGTAGATGATCACTCATTTCTTTGTCTCAGCCATTATGTGCATCACGGAGAGATATTTGCAAATTTTATGTCTCTCAGTCACAAGGGTGAAATTATTTTGGAAAGTGGAACCAATTCATGTTATAAAGAACAAACAATCCATGCTTATTTTTTTGTATAGGCCGGCAGTTTGATGTGGAAATTCATGACTTGGGTCACAGAGGCCTTTCTCTGTGGTTTTGAGAAAGTCACTTAACTTCTCTGAATCTCAATGTCTTTACCTCTTGAGAGGTAGGAAAATTACCCAAGATCTTGGCCATCAAATACCTGTCCATTAAGCCCCGTCCTCCTTCCACCCATGTCTTCCTGTCTGTAAAAGGAAAGCTACTCTTTCTCCTGCAAGTGCTGTGAGTTCCACCTCGAGCTCTTCTGCTTTTAATTATTTCTCCCTGTTCTCCTGTCTAGTTTCTGGCAATTAAAATGTTGTCGCTGCTTGCCCTGTGTGTCTTCTATGTTGTAACACTTGGAGGGCCTGTTGTGGGCCTGTAGAGTCCAAGGAAAATCCAGGGGGGCTGCCCCTCGTCTCCTCCAGCTCCCCTATCTAGACAGGTCTCCGTGTTGGCTCGCCCTGGCGGCCCTGTGACATGAGTGAGTGCCTCTGTGCGCTACGTAGCGTCTCTCTGCTTATCACCGACTGAGTCAGCCCTCCCATCGCTCTCCCTGTCCTCACAGTCCTCGTGACAGTCACTTGTTCACCTTGACAGTGTCTCTTGCAGCAGCATTAGCCACTGTGCCGGTGTCCTTCAGCCTCTGCTTGCCCACTCTGCCCAGGAAGCACAGAAGCCACACAATTTTAAGCAATGCATTTCTTTAACTCGAGAGTAAGGACAGTAGCTGTTGCCTTTTAGAGTTTCTCATGCTGAATTCAACATATTTTGGAATATTGAATTGCTGTGGTATTTCTTGAATGGTAAAGTCTCAAAATGGTTAAGTTTTAAAATTGCTTCTTGTTTTAGTCAGGTCAGCTTTTTTTTTTTTTTTTCACTGCTGTGACTAACGGATCTGAGCAGAACAATTGTAGAGGAGGAAAAATTTATTTGGGGGCTCACAGTTTCAGAGGTGTCAATCCACAGACAGCAGGCTGCACTCCTCGGGGTTCAAGGTGAGCAGGACATCATGGCAGAAGAGTGTGGCAGAGGGAAGCAGCTCCCATGATGAGCAGAAAGCAAAGAGAAACTCCACTTGTCTAATACAAATATATACCCCAAACCACACCCCAATTCCCACCCCCAGCCACACCTACCACTTCAGTTACCACTCAGTTAATACCTATCAGAGGATGAATTCACTGATTGGGTGAAGACTCTTACAACCCAATCATTTCTCCTCTGATCCTTCTTGCATTGTCTCACATGTGAGCTTTGGGGGGACACCTCACATCCAAACCTTAACACTTCTGAAGCATTGATGTTTCCTGTTAATAACATTGCAATGGGGGTATAAATAAACATGTTAGCCATAATGAATTCTCAGGCCAACCTGAGCATATAGTAGAATAATAAAATCTTCCAGTTTAACCATTATGCTTTAGATATGAGATGTTGGCCAGAAGTTCATTTATGAGACACTGCAAGAAAGTTTAGAGATGGAATGATTGGGTGATGAGAACCTTAACCTAATCAGTGCACTAATCTGCTCATGTGGATTAACTGAGTGCTAACTGTAGGCAGGTAGGTTGTCGTCAGAAGAACAGATCCCTGGGGTGAGCCTGTGGGGGATATAATTTGTCTCTGGTAAGCAGAGTTCTCTGCTCTCTGCTTTCTGTTGCCATGTCCTGAGCTGCTGTCCTCCACCATGCCCTTCTGCCATGATGTTCTCCTCTCTTCTGGCCCAGAGCCATGGAGTCAGCTGTCTATGGACTGATCAAAAATCCAGTATCTCCCCCAGTACTCTCAGCTTTCTTAGGTCTTTCCTCATTTATGCCTAAGTTGTCACTTCGTGAGGGCAACTGGGTCTTTTAAAGATGATCTCATTTGTTTTTCATAGATTTCAAGGTTTATCAGCAGCCCTGACCGTGGAGAAAGGCAGTGGTAGCTTCTGAGGCTGACTGGCTTATTTTCGTGGTTTCTCAGCTAGGATGCCACTTTCATTATTTATCTGTAACTTCCACATGTAACCTGCAGTGAGATTCCCAGGGCTGAGCCGCATCATTTACTTCTAGGTACGTGGAGAATTTCAAAGACCGAGGTAGTCAATCACTTGGCCTCGTGGGAGTGCTGGGAGTCTAAAGGCTGTCCAGACATACAAGTTGCCTACCCATGTTCTCCACTGCAGGGTTAACAAAGAGGATTTGCCTTGAGCGAGGAAGAAAGAATTCTCTGGGTGACATTCTGTCACTCATTATGATGCCCCTGGATCCCAGGAGCAGCCAGGAAGAGATGGAGAAATGTAATATTCACCACCTGTTTGGGCTGGTTAAAAGGAACTGCTTTCATTTTGTAGTTTCAAACTGTTTCCAACCACCTAATTCAACGTACTCAGAGTCTTAGGTCAAATTGAAATAACTAACTGAAGTCAATGTATTTTACATTTTTGTAATAAGTAATGTCTAGGAATAAGTGATTTATCCCCTTCCCACAGCCCCCAGCACACTTTCTCTTTTAGTTTGAACCTTGGCTCTCAGCATTTGTGTTACCCAGGACACTGAAAGTGAGTGGAATTATGTACTTTCTTTTTGTCCTTGCACCTAGTTTTTCTCTCTTCTAAGAATACAGGCAAAAAGATAATAATTATCTTGAAAAGATAATAATTAAGTAAATCTCTTCCTCCAAAGCCATCACCAAAGACAATAAATTAATTTTTTCTTTAATGCATTATGGCAGGTCATCAAGGAAAATATTATTAAAATATGTTAAAAGGTGACTCTTAAGTGAAAAATATACCCCATTAATGAAGGTCATGACCTTTGGACATGTTTTTTGGAAGTGCCCTTAGCTTGCTTCTGTGTAGCTAGCTGTTCTTGGTCCTACATCTTGATCAAACCACTCAGTTGTGGCCCTTTCTCCTGACATCATAAGCCTAAGTCTGGGCCACCATTCCTGTGCCAGGAGAAAGGACTTGGCCCCTCAGCACAACTGCAGTCTATGGATGGGCAGCCCTGAGTCCCTTCTGACGCTGCATGGGGAAACCCAGCCTCCAGGAATCTTACCGCAGCGTGATTATGATAGTGTTATGAAAAATAAAAATAAGGGAATAGGTGGCTTAATTCCAATGCTTTTTTCCAAGTCAAGCTTCAACATTTCATCACTAAGACATTTTTTTCTTCTTCTACAAGAGAAAAGGACTGGCCAGGTTCGAATGTGTAGCACATTGTTTTTTGCTTCTTTTTCCCATGCAGGGGAGGATTGAAGACATTTCCCATTTTAAGAAAAATGGGGACCCTCTAGTGCAGCAGCATGAAGATTAGCAGAGGCAGGTGGGGGCCCCTGGTCATTAGGAGATGGCAATCCTTCCCTGCCCCAGCACCCCACTCAGGCCCATCCTGCATAATTTGGGAATCATGTAGATTTCAGATGGTGCATGGAATGACCACTGAGCAACATGGCAGGGACTTGAAATTCTGCACATCATTCTATGTGGCATTTTATGAGTGAAAGCATTAATTGTAAGGAAAAATACAGTTCTCCAGAAACATCACACAGGCTTATATTTTTGGGTCCCTCTCACAAGAAGGGAGGTCATTGTTAAAACCAAGTAAAACGCATCAAAATAGAACAATAAGAGCAAAGCAACACAATCTTTATGTAACTGATGTATTACAATTTTTCCTTTAATTGTTGAAACACATTTTGGATTGAAAAGTATATTTACAACTTAGAAGCCAGTTTGGTAAGCATAACTTGGCAGGTTCTTTTGCAAGAACTTCAATTGTGGTTGAAGGGACCACAGCCTGACAGATTGCTGGAAAGTTTGCTTTGCACTCTGGTCGGAGAGGCCTCTAACAGGCTCCATCTCTTCAGTGCACAGCCGAAAGGAGTCTGGGAGGCTGAACAGAGGTACGGAATTACCTGCAATGACAGTCTCTTTTGTGATGGCTGTTTAATTTTAACTGTGCTGTGTGGGGATCCAAAAAAAAAAAAAGGAAAAAAAGAATTTTGATAAATATTTAATAGACATTTTCTATTGAGACACTCACACATACATGACAGTTGGCCATAAAAATCTATTTTCGATTCTATTTGGAATTCAGCTGAACTATCAGTATACTTTGGTCTGATGTGCAGTGTAACACTGAGCTGGGGAGTTCGAAGCAATAATAGGAGACATGGGGTTTTGAGCTGAAAACTTTTTGGGTCATTTACTGGCATTTCCTTACAAAATGCCAATCAAAAGAAAATGAAAATGTATTGGAAGATGTGTAGTCACTACGAGTGACTGGAAAAAAAATCACTGTGTGTATGTATGTTCAGGTGGCATTATCTTAAAAATTTAATAGCCTGCTGTTTGTTTTATTTTCATGCTAATTGCACTTTTAATTTTTTTGTTTTGTTTTTTTGCAGTTGCAGGACACCATTTCGGTGGCATGTTGTCCCTTGTCCCTATTTTGCAATACAGTAGGATGAGTAAAGACAGCTTTAGTTTCCTCTGGAAACAGGCTCTTGCCTCGCTTTTTCTATTTTTTTCTGGGTATAAATACAAGTCAGAAATCCAGACAAGTTGCCTCTCAGAGAAGCGAACTCAGGAAGGACGCCAGATTGACTAGTGTCTTCTAACTATTTTCTCTAGTTCTATATTAATAGACAATAGGGTAGCTAAATATCAGGTAAAATTCACCAAGTTCAAGGAATGGTGTGAGAATTCATTTTGAACCATTAGAAATTTGGAAACCTGACTACAGAACTTTAAATGAAGGCTAGCAAGAAAAAGAGATCTACGTGGGAAAATACCCTTCCTGTGATCAATCACTGTTCACATGTTTAAAAACAAAACAAAATTCTTCTTTTCCATACCCTTTGATTCATGCAAAGATGCTTGCTTATCGGAAGCTGATGTTTTATAGAAAAGTGCAGTGAATTAACATTGTGCAAATACTGGCCCACTCTCAGAGCCACTGGGTGTCACAGTTTCTGGAGGACTGTGAGGTTATTGTTTATTACCCCATGTTCCCAGCAGAAAATGAAAGAACCAGAAAATACTATGAAGTATAAATATTTGCTATAAAATGAATTATTTAGGAGAATAGTTACCGTAAAGAATCTGACAAAGGGAAAAATCAAGAGAAACCATGACTAGAGCTATGTAATGAAGAAAATTAAGTATTTGATAATAATAAATGATGTATATTAAGTATATGATAAATTTGTCAGACTTTTCATTACTTGTTGGAGTTAGGAAATATTATTTAAGAAAAAGGGAGATGTTTTTATTGTTTTTTAATGATGAATGGAAATTTCAGGTATTTTTAAAAAGTAGGTTAAATGTACATGTAATGAAAGTGTGAAGATACTGTGACCAGTGATGTTAGATCTCTTCAAACCAGGGCTGGTTCAGGGGGAGATGGTCAGATACTAACGTGCATGACAACTAACTGTTACCATTGAGTGGTGAATTGGTTGAAAATCCAAGTTGAACTGGCTTAGGAAGACATTTTGGGGGGAAGCATTAGTTAACAGGATTAAACAGATGTGTCAGCGCCTCAGTCCCTGTTACGGTTTGGATATTATGTGTTCCCCCAAAATTCCTCTGCTAACACAGACACACTCGGAAGCAGAGGTGAAGTGACTGGATTATGAGAGCATGACCTAATCCGTCCTTCCTAGGTTGAATGGATTGACTGGGAGGTACATGTAGACAGGTAAGATGTGGATGGAGGAGGCGTGTCACTGGGGCCTGCCCTGGGAGGGCTCATCTGCCCCGCAGCACACCCACCCCACTTCCTTGTCACCATGAGGCGATCAGCTTCCCTCTGCCACATCCTTTGGCCAACATGCTCCAACATGCTCCAACATGCTCCAACATGCTTTGCTTCCCCTTGAGCCCAGAGTGAAGACCTGACCAGCATGGACTAAACCTTTAAATGCTGAGCCAAAATGAACTTTGAGATCAGGTATTTTGTCACAGTGAGGAAAAGCTGACTAGCACAGTCACCAAAGATACTTCAGGGGGGCAGGGGTTCACTCTCCAATTCTCATTTGGCTTCTTTTTCTGTGTTGGCATCTGTTCTCAGTTAGGTTCTCCTCTGTGGTGCATAGAAACCCAAGTACTCTACCCTTCCCCACATTGTAACCACACTGAATGGAACTCCTAAATTTTGTTTCTAATTTCAAAAGATACAGGAAGAAGGGTTGATGGGCTGACATTGTATCAAGTTCATGTCTTTGGACCAATGAAATTTTCCTATTAAAAGTTTAGGGGAACTACTGGACCATCCCTATGTCAATCACTGTGGTCAAGGAGAGGAGGCTTTAAAAAGATAGTGATTCCCAACCCAAACTCATGGTCAAAGAGGGCTCAAAAGGACCCAGCAAATGTGAATATTATTCTATTTTCAGTTAGCACTGGTTGAACACTGTCTGCAAAATGAATAGATACTTTTGATGCAGGATTTATTTTTCTCCTAGTTTCAAAGCTCCTTCTTATGGAAGATCATTTTAAAAACATATAAAATATATTTTTAAAATATATAAAATATATTTTTAAAATATATAAAATTTTAAAATATATTTTTATTTTTAAATAGATAAAATTTTTAAAATATATAAAAACAAGGAATCTGAGCAATGGAATTACTAAAGAAAAAAATAGTCTCAAAATTTAAAAACATATTAAGACATATAAGCTAATTAGAAATGAGATACAAAGTCGTCAAATAATGAACAACCTGAACTCCTTCCTCTCACAATAACTATATGATCAGGCCTTCATCCATGTGTGTGGAATTGCACGGTGTTAATGACTCATTGTAGGCTGAGATGAGCTGATGTTTACAGGTGGTTGGGGGCTTCCAGCTGTTACCTGTCTGCTGGGGTACTGACCCACCAAGAACAGCTTCCAGGCTGATGACCAAGATGGAACAGTAATAGCTATTTTGGAGGCAAAAAAGATGGGATGACTTTAAAGACAATTTAGTACGATTTTATATATAACTTAACTATGGAAAAATATTTGAAGTTGATCGTTCAATAAAATATGTTTGATGAAGCAGAACATGTCCACAATTCTGCTAATCAATAGCATGCATAATTATACTTTTTCTTAATAGAGATCAAACAGTTCATTCAATGTTGTTCCGAGTATGAATTTTAAGAAAAAGCTAAAAAGGCATTTGGAGATAAGTCTTGTGTTTTTTTTTTTTTTTTGCCCCATATAAATACCCTTTCCAAAAGACTTACTTTTCAAGTGGATTAAATACTTTGCAGGTTCAACATTGTGTGCTCATGGATCTCTAGCATTATGTTGACATTTCAATGATGATATTCACAGGTCGCACCTAGAAGGTGTGAAGCAGGTAAGCCCTGCTTACCAACTCGTCAGTGTCTAGAGAAAGCAGACGCATACCCAGTAAGTTACACAAAATGTGTTTTATTACCTCCAATGAGGCAGCAAGGTGCAACAGAAGCCTGGAATTCAAGGTGAACAGGTCTAAGAAAACTGCCTAGGGCTGATGAGGTCCAGAGTTGCAGTGCCCACTTGTGCCACAGATAAAAAGACTCCAGAAGGCAGCCCAGTCTTGGTTGCATACCTTGAGGTTGGTAACTCACTGGGCTAAAGCAAGGAAGGCTATCCTGTTTTACAGAGGAACTAGAATGCAGTCCATGCTATTCCAATCAGCCCCCTTATCTCTGGATGCTGCCTTTCCAGCACATTCTGCAGTTGTTTTTGATAAACATAAGCAAGAAAGGGACTGGAGTGAACCCCAGACTGCTCAGAGAGCTGACCTAAAGAAGGATCTTAGACCAACTAGGGAGAAAGAAATTGCAAAATTATTGTAAGGAAAAATAGTTCCGTCTTGGACATGCATCCACCCATTCAATAACTACTTATGAAATGCCTGCCAAGGGTAAGGCTTTGGGTTAATGCTGCAAGCAGAAAGATCTGCGCTGTGTCAGAGTTCCTATTTTAGTGACACAAATACATCCACGACTGTAGGACAAAAGGCTAAATGCTGTAATCCAGGTTGCAGAATGTGTCATGGGAAAACAGGTCAGAGCAAAATGATAACTGCTGAAGGTTATTTTGTTTTTCAAGATATACCTTTTCAAAAAGAGATGAATGTCAATGGCAGAGTCAATGCCTACAACTCGCGACAGTAAAACATGGAAGGTTGAGATGGTTGTCAAATTGATGACTCTGTGCACCTTCAGCAATAAGATCAAACAGAAATCTCATTGAATGCTGAGAACAAAATGGAACCTAGAACCTTAGGTAGATTTTAAACTTCTACATTCTTAAATGTGTCTTAGTTTCTCCCACCTCCTTGTTCTTGGAAAGTGAATTGCCAGTATGTGACAAAGGCTTAAGCAGATATTTAACAACCTTGGAGTAACTGTACTCCATTGCAGGGAATTCACTGATGATCCCAGAGGATCCTGAGCTTTCATCTGGTTTTAAGCTTAACTAAATGGGTCCAAGCACCGTGTTAGGAGCAGAGGCCACACGGTAACAGACATTCCTCATGTCTTCTGGCCAATGTTGAAAATGTATCAAGTGACTTTCAAGAATTATTCGTTTGAAAAAGATTTTCTTTCTAATTAAGTGGAAAGGTAGAATGGAAAACAAATTTAAATCAGAAATATTTGACGCCACTAAGCTTACATCTGAACATTGTTTCATAAATTTTCAACTTTTTATTCTTTATTATTCTATTATTTAGAACAGGAAGGCAGCCTATGAATAAGCATTTATGGTCATATTTGCACTACCTCCATATAAGTAAAAACATAAATAAAAGCTGGTAGAAAGATAAGACGATTTTAGGTCTCTAAAAAATTACACAATGAAAAAAAAAAAAAAAAAAGAAAAGGAAATCCTTAGAGAAAGGGCTTCTGGAGACCTAGAGCCATCCTTACATGCAACGTCAGTTGTTCAATGAGTCATGCAGAACTGCATGTTCATTCATGACACTTCAATTTTAAACCAAGGGCAGATAATGACAATGATAATGAAGATAATGATTGGTTTCCAGTGGTTTATTTTAAGTCTTATATCTTTTAATGTGTCTTTGTAATTGAATTTGTAATAATGCACATTGCAAATGACATAGAAAAAATCAATAAACATAAAATAGCAGAACACGGAGAAGAAGAGTTTATGAACAATCAATTGAGCAAGTTGGTGGTTGCGACAGTGGTATAATACGTATATAATATTGCATTGCCTGTGGTTCTATATTGTATTATACATGAGAGAAGTGCAAGGTGGTGGAGGGTCACCATGAAACCATTGGTGGAATTCGAGTCCTGTCTCTTTGGGCCAATCCCACAGTGGAAGAAAGGTGCGGAGCAACACTGCTCTCACTACTGCTTAGGTATCAGATAAATGTTGTTTCAATTTTATGTTTTACAGGAAAAGATGAAGTTCATTTTCAGGATTAGTGAACAAAAATCTGTAAAAGAACTTCTCTGGAAAGAGGAATGAAGCAGTAATGAGAGCTTCAGGGAAGCAGGGAGAGTAGGACCTGGGATACTTAAGACATCAAGGGAAGAAGAGAGCAGAGCTCACTTGGAAACTCTGGGTGAGCACAGGGATAGATTGGTGATGTCTGCAGCTGTCTCACTGGACTCCAGGGTAAGAGTGGGGATGGATGGTGATGTCTGCAGCTGGCTCACTGGACTGCAGGGTGAGGGTGGGGATGGAGGGTGATGTCTGCAGCTGGCTCACTGGACTCCAG
>JAJEJO010003367.1:52501-66623 GCA_020662805.1 Glaucomys volans | reverse complement strand
TTAACTGCCCAAGACATAGGAAGCTTTGTTCAAATGCTATTCCTGAGACTACCATCTAACTAATAATTTAGATGAAAAAAAAATCTGTGGAATGTCTGGCTGGCCATATTATCACGTATTACAATACATATGGACCAGGATTTGGGAAATTATTACTCACATACCAAAATTGGCCCACTGTCTCTTTTGTAAATAAAGTTTATTGGAATACAGCTACATTAAAGAGTTTTACTTTAAAAAATCTTTCATGCTAAAATGCCAGTGGAATAACAGCACAAAAATATATGGCTGCAAAACCCAAAATATTTATTATCTGTCCTCTGCATAAGAATGTATTTATTGTTTTGTCTGTTCTGTAAATGATTTCGTTGTGCATGGAGAATTCTTTATTTCATGGATGACTGTCAATATGCAAAATAAAGAATGCTAATAAACTGGATCCAATTCAGAATAAGAGTGTTATAGCAGCCTTTCATACCAACAGCCTTGTGCTTGTCAAGGGTACCTACCTTTGAAATATCCACATACAAGTATATGTCAGGATAAATATCCCCCTTATAAAACTCTTAGGGGAAAGCCAATAATTTAGTTACAGAGTGTGCCAGTCAGCTTACTATCATAATGACAAAACATCCTAGAAAAACAACTTAAAAGGGAAAGATTTATTTTGACTCAAAGTTTCAAGGTTTTAATCCATGGTGACTGCCTCCATTGTGAGGGGCCTGTGGTGAAATAGAGAATCTTGGCAGAGATAACATGGTGGGACAGAGATACTCTCCTTATGATACCTGGGAAGAAGAAGGAGTTTGTGACAGGGAGAAAAAGAGAGGCAGAGGATGGAGACAAAATACAGTCTTCAAAGACACATCCCCCAATAAACTCCTTCCAAACAGGCCCCACCTCCTGAAATTACCACCATCTCCTAATAGTGCTATCAGCTGGGGATCAAGCATTTATCACATGAACCTTTGGGAGGCATTTGAAGTGAAAAACACAACTTAAACTACATATTCATATTGTGTTCATGAAGTAGGCACCAGGAGCCATATCACATTTTATAGATGTTTGTGCTGAAATATTTATTAAAACTAATGTTTCTGGATAGCAATATTTACATGTCATTAGTTCTTCTCTTTTTCCTTTTTCAATTCTATACATATTATATTGCTAAAAAAGCATGAGAAAATAATGACCATGAGTTACATTTAACTAAGAAAATTTGCAAATAAACAGGAAGATAAACTGTCAGGACAGGATTATTTTGTTAGAGGAATAATACCTTCTGTGGTTATCTCCAAAGATGTTGGGAATTCTAGTGTTAAACCTTGACCAAGATAAGCATGAGATGCAGTATCTACTGATTTATAATTTGCTATCTAATGTGTGAAAGTTTCCTGGAGATACCCTTTAGAAGCTTATCTAAATTGTCTGAGAATATATAAATTTATAGTATAATTAGTTACATAGACAAGGTTTAAGAATGTAATCAGAGGGATATATACTCCAAAACCATTGGTAAATTTAACAAGGTCATAATATGCAAGGAAACATATTAAAATTCTATGTGATGTAATGAAAATGGAAAAAAATAAATATGTGATCTTATTTTTAAAAATCTTCTGCTATCTGAGGAAAGATCTAAAAATATATGTAAATACCCACATTTTTAAAATTTAAAGGCATTACTGAGCAGATTAAAGAAGACTTAAATAGACAAAAGGCATATCATATTCACAAAAGGGAAGAATTAATATTTTTATAATATTTATCTCCCCAAGTTGATATACATATTACACTCAATCTCAATGAAATCCCAGTAAAATTTTTATGGAAATCAGCAAAGGTGATACCAAAAGTAAAAGAAAATGGAAAATAGCTAGGCAAGGAAAAATTATTTTTAAAAATAATGTATTTATATTTTATTGCTTGTGTTAAAGAATTCTGTTAACTTGCAAATTCAAAAAGCTCTACCTTTTTAATCTTAAAATTCTACATATCAAAAATATTCCATGTATTTACTGAGTTAAAACTAACATGTTATAAGAGCTGCATCCCTTTCTGGAGGGTCCAGGGGAAGATTCGTTTCCTTGTCATTTCTAGTTTCCAGAGGCTGTCTCCTTTGTTTGGTATGTTCTCTTCCCCCATCTTCAAAGTCAGAAACATAGAAATTCTATCTGACCCTTTTGCACAATAGCATAATTCCTTCTTTTTCTCTCCCTCTGTCTCTCTTTCCACACATTATCTTGAGACCACCCAGAGGATCCAAAATAGTTTCCATATTTTAAGGTTAAAACAACATCTCTAAAGTCCCTTTTACCACTTAAAGTAATGGATTTCAGGGTCCAAGAATTAGAACACAGATGTCTTTGAGGAGGTCATTATTCTTTCTACTACACTTAAGAACAGAGTCTGAGGATTCACACAGCAATAAACAAGACAGAGTATATTGATATGAGGATAAATACATACATCGATGAAAAAATAAAAGAGTAAAATGCCTACAAAAGACAAAATACCTACATTAAACCATTTCTTGACAAATGTGCAAGTTTCTCATTGAACAAAAAACACAAGTTCTAAAATTTTTATTGTTTACTATTGAAATCCTTAGGAAAAAAGTTCCATTTCATTAATAAAATAGCTGAATGACAAATCAACAATGAATATGAGATATAGAAATATTACTGGAATAATATGGTGATTTTTTGGTGAATTTAACAATGGCAAAAATGACCTATACAGAGAAAAAAATAACTCTCAGAAATGATGAATTTGGAGTTCATGAAAAGTTAAAATATATGTTGCTGGAAACAATCTCTTAGAACCTCAGAAGATAAAACACAAATTATAAGAAAATATGTATAAAACATATATTTGATAATGGAACTGCATTCTAAATATATGAAGGACTATTACAACTGAATAATAAGATAACCTACATGATTTAAATGTGAAAAATTTTTAAATTTACAGAAAAAATATAACAATGTCCAATAAGCAGATATTTATGGGCTGACCCTCAATAGCCAATCAGGAAAATAAAATGAGGGTAAAATGACATACCAATTCATATATGCCAATGTAGCTAAAATTTTAGAACTGACCATCCTATTTGATAGTGAAGATGCAAGTCAATTGGAACTCTTATACATTGCTAATAGGAATGTAAAATAGTCCATAGATTTAGTCTTATAGATTTATTCATGCACATAGCATATGAGTCAGCAATTTCACTTTTGAACATGTATCCTAGATAAATAGTAAAAATGTTTATACAAAGACGTTGTTCAAATGTTTATAAAGAGCTCAATCATAATTACCAAAACATGAAAATAACCCAAATGTTTATTAGTAATGGACTAGTGAACTACATATTGGTGTATTTATAAAAGATTATATGAATTCACAATGAAAAATATTAGTTAATGCAAGAAACAACTGAAAAAAAGTTTTATTTTGCTGAAAAAAATGAAGCCTGATATAAGTGAATCTGCAGTGCAAATTGATAATGAAGGTGTCAAAACGCAAACTAATCTACAGTGACAGAAAGAACATTGATTACCTCTGTCTATGGAATTGAGAGCAGACTCAGTGGATAAGGAACAGGAGAATTTTAATATCCTCTCCAGAATATTAGACCTGCCTCAAGCTGCATTAGGTTTATACCTATATCAGCCTATTAATTTCTCAATGTCATTGACCTGCACACTAAATGCTTGTGAATTTCATTTTACATAATTCATACTTGAATAAAGTTTATCTTTTTAAAAAGTGAACCCTTAGAAATTAAAAAGTGGAAGGTTATTAGGGGAGGAAGTGAGGATGGGCCAGGGAACACACTTGGGAGTGAAACTGATTGAACTGTTGTGTGCAGGGACAAACATATAACCACAAAGCCCATCATTCTGTAGTATAAAAACACACGAATATTTTTAAAATCTGCTCTTAGAAATTAAATATATAGTTTTAGAAACATTTTTAAATATAAATTAAGAACACATATGTAATACATATAATTGAAAGAAAATTGATAATGAGAATTACTAGGAATCTAACAAAAACCAAAGATTTCCAAAGATAATTTAAGAAAAACATCGAGTTACATTTTATAGATTAAAAAAATGAACTGCCAATTAGCCCATAACAATGTTAAACCCAATGATTAATAAAAGAAAAACATACCAACACCTCAGTGTTGTAACATTTCATAGCCATTTATTTAGTTAATGTTAGAATGCAACATCATTCAATCATTATAAAGAATGTAGAGCAAGAATGCAGCATTAACCAGAATGTAAATTGGTATGAGCACTACAGAAAACCTCAAACAAAATATGTGCAATGTCCCAGAAGACCCATTTCTGCTACTTAACCCAGAAATATTTGGAGACAAAGGGCAGTACTGCAAAAACTTCCCATCACATCTTGACTGACATCTTTTTCTCTCATTGACATTTATTTTCTATTTATAGTGTAATTTTATAATGATTTTGAATCAAATGAATAATTTCAATGTTTATAAATATGACTTAATTAAACCAACAAATATTGTGTTCAAATTCTTTACTATATTCTTGACTATTTACTAAGGTGCACTTATTTTGCTATATACTTATCAATAAATTTTGATATCTACTTTTACACACATGAAAAATGGAAGCAAGTTGTTGTAAACATTTTTAATATAGATGAGTCTAAAAAATCATGAGTATAGATATCAGAGCATTTTACTTACTGATATGGACGCATTTGGGAGGAGGGGACCAGTCATCCTCTGTACATGTAATTGTGTCTTGCTCATTTGGAACACTATAGCCACTATTACAGTCAACTTTAACAGATTGGTTTAGTATATATCTTCTTCTTAATATTCATAAAATAGATCATGCCCACTTCCCTCACAATTCAAAGTGCATTGTCCTAAGGAGCATTAAAATGATAAAAGAAAAAAGTGAAAACATTAATTGGAACAAAATATTGGTTAGGAATTACCTTTACAATATTTAGAGAATGCATAAGCATCCAAAAAAGTACAGTAAAGAAAATCCCAAAATTACTTTACACATGTTTGTTAAAAATTAAAAATCAATAACAATACATTCATCTTTAGTTTTTGTAACTAAAACATGTATGAATGATACAGGTTTTCTTGTATCTTTTGTTTTCATGTTATTTTTATGAAGAGTTTCTTACACAAGACAAAAACTATTTGGGCATTTTTGCTCACACTTCCCTTGACCCTAATTTTTCATGCAAGACTTAATTGTAAATACTTTCTCCCCTCTTTGAAAGATACATCTATAATTGTAAAGACATTTACTTACTGAGGCATGGTTCTTCTGGCACCCAGCCTTCTTTTGTGCAATGAATGTAATCCCAGTATGATTGTGAAGGAGGCTGAAAACCTTTATCACAATGATAGGCATATTGTTGTCCTATAGGTACTGGGAAGTATGGTCTGTATCTTTCTTCATAATATAGACGTCCATGTATTATTTCCGGAAAATCACAAGACTTTACTTGTGATAAAAAAAATAGGATAAATAGTAGTTTATTTTATTAAGCATCATATCAGAAATGAACCATTAAAATATCATGAATAATGTTTTATTATTAACAAAATTGCAAGGTTTCCAGGATAAGAAAAGTCACAATAATCAGATGACTATGCTGTGTGAGGTCTTTGTTCTTGAAGTGAAATTATATCTTTTCAGTCACTAGAGAAATGAACTAGGAATATTTGTTAATATCAAAATAGATAAGTTATGATAAATAAGAGTTTCCTGTAATTTTAATCAGGAAATGGGGTTTCTTCTTAGGTAATTTTCTTCTTATTATTATTTTGATTCATAGTACCCAAATGGGGTACAATTTTGATTTCTCTGGTTGTACACAAAGTAGAGTCACACCATTTGTGTAATCATACATGTACATAGGGTAATAATGTTCATTCATTCTATTATCTTTCCTTCCCCTGCTCCCCCCACTCCTTATTTCCGGATACACAATTCATCCTTCCTCCATTCTTGCCTTACCCCACCCCCACTATGTATCATCATTCAATTATCAGAGAGAACATTCAGCCTTTGATTTTGGGGGATTAGCTTATTTCACTTAGCATGATATTCTCCAACTTCATCCATTTACCTGCAAATGCCATAATTTTATTCTTCTTTATGACTAAAGAATATTCCATTGTGTATGTATACTACAGTTTCTTTATCCATTCATCTATCTAGGTTGGTTCCACAATCTAGCTATTGTGAACTGAGTTGTTATAAACATCGATGTGGCTGTGTCACTGTAGTACACTGATTTTAAGCCCTTTGGGTATTGACCAAGGAGTGTGATAGCTAGTCAGATGGTGGTTCCATTCTAAATTTTCTAAGGAATCTCCATACTGCTTTCCAGAGTGTCTGCACCAATTTGCAACCCCACCAGCATTGTATGAGTGTACCTTTTCCCCCACATCCTCACCAACAGAAATGGGGTACTTTTAACATGCTAACATGATGTTCATTTTAATGTAATGTCATGTGCTAAAATGTTTTTCAATGAGGTATAATGTAATTTTATTTTATTGGCTTATTCTTATGTATTAAATGATTTAACACAAAAATTTTAAGTGTTATTTATTATATTGTACTTTCATGATAATGTTTAGAGATAATCTATTCCTTTTATTATCCAAAGAGTATTGTTTTTTTCCATGCAGTATGATTCTGTTTCAGGAAATCTTGTGTAAAAGGTTATAAAGAATTTCCACCATCCCCTACATGTAGATATTATACACACAGTAAATATTCTAGAGCTTCCAATAAATTTATCCACTTTCCTTTATGTTTGAATACAGATAATTTTCAGGAAGTTTCTACACTTGACAATGATAATTTGAAATATACACTTTGAAGTTTTGCTCATCCTAAATGTCTTTTTTTATTAGAACATCATGATTATACAAGGTAATTGGGTTCATTTTGACAAAATCACAAAAGCGAGTAATTTGATTTCAAGCACCATCCCCCCTCCTCCTCCTCTCTTTCCTCCTCCATATTCCCTCCTCTACTTTATTAAACTTCCTTTCGTGTGCACATGCAAAAGTGAAATTTCCTCTGGTATCTTTAGATACAAATATAATATGATTTCTTTTAATTCATTTATTATACCCTTTCTCTTCCTCCTTCCCTCTCATTCTCCACTGATCTTCCCTATATCTTTATAATATCTGATTCCTGTCCCCAATTCCTTCTTTCCTTTAATTTGTTTTAACTGCCACATATGAGAGAAAACATTCACCTTTTTGATTTTCTGAGTCTGGCTTATTTAATGTAGCATGATTTTCTCCATTTCCATTCATTTATCAGCAAATGACATTGTTTCATTCTTAAATGGCTCAGTTAACTCTTTTGTGTATATGCACCATGTTTTCCTAATCCATTCATCTGTTGATGGGCATCTGGGTAAAATTCATACTTTGGGTATTGTGAATTGTGCTGCTGTAAAAACTGAAGTGGCTGTATCTGTATAAGATGCTGATTTTACATCTTTTGGATAAATATTGAAGAGTGGGATAACTGGGTCATATGACAGTTTCATTCCTAGTTCTTTAAGGAATATCCCCATGGTTTCCAGAGTGGATGAATTAATTTGCAATCCCACTAACAATGTAGAAGTGTACCTTTCCCCAAAATCCTTACCAGAATTTATTATTATTTATGTTATTGACAATTATCATTCTGTCTGGAGTAAAATTTCCCTAATTGCTAGAGATGCTGAACATTTTTCCATATATGTTCATTGGTCATTTGTGTTTCTTCTTTTAAGAAGTTTTTGTTTAGTTCTTTTTCCCATTTATTGGTTGGCCTATTTGTTTGTTTGTTTGAATTTATTTATTTATTTTTGGCACTGATTTTTTTAGTTCTTTACATATCTGGATATTAGTCCCTTGTCAGAGAGACTAATTTTCTCCCATTCCACAGGCTCTCTCCTCACTTTCTTAATTATTTAATTTGCTGTGTAGGATCTTTATAATTTAATGGCATCCCACTTATTGATTCTTAGTTTTATTTGTGAGCTTTCAGAGTATTGTCCAGGAAGTCAGTGCGTGCACCTATATGGTGGAGTTTTCTTCCTATATTTTCATCTAGTTTGGGCTCTGATCTTTATTATTTCCTATTTTCTGCAGATATTGTTATTAAGTCCTCAAGGTGGAACATTAGCTTATTTATTGGGATTTCTCTATATTTTTAATGTAGATACTTTAACAAAATAAATTTTCCTCTTAGTATTGCTTTCATACTATCCCAGAGATTTTAGTGTGCTGTATTTTGTTTATATTCATGAGTTTATTTATTTCTTCTTTGATCCATTCTTCATTTAAAAGGTTATTGTTTAATCTCCATGTGTTGTGTGGTATCTCTTGCTTTTGATTTCCAGTTTCATTTCAATATGTTCTGAGAGGATACATGGGATTATATCAATTTTGTATTTGCTTAGACTTTCATGGTGACCTAGAACATGGTTTATTTTGGAAAAGATTCCATGAACTACTGAGAAGAAGGTATATTGAGCTTAAATATACTCAGGTTCACTATATCCTTACTTATTTTATGCTTTGATGACCTGTTTATTGGTGATAATGGTGTGTTGGACCCTTCCAGTGTTACTGTATTAGGATCTATCTGGGATTTAATGTCAAGAAATATTTTTTAATGTAATTGGTTTTGTTAACATTTGGAGCATATATTTTAATTATCATTATTTCTTGTTCTTGTATTGCTCCCTTTACTAGGATGTAGTGGCCTTCTTTGTCTCTTCTCATTACTTTTTGCTTGAAATCTGCTTTGTCTGATATGAAGAAGGGCTACTCCACCTTGTTTTCAGAGTCCATTTGCATGAAAAATGTTTTTCAATCCTTCTTCCTTCAGCCTGTAAGAGTCTTTTTCTATGAAATAAGTCTCTTGCAAGCAAATTATGATTGGATCTCGTTTTTTGATCCATTCTGCTAGTCTATGATTTTTAATGGGGGAATTGAGGCCATTTCTATTCAGTGTTATTATGGATATATTATTTGGATTATATATTTTGAATTCCTTTTTTTCTGAATAGTCTATGGACTTTAATAAAAATTCACCAGTATTATTCATCAATAGTAACAGATGCACCATACACACTAATGGAAGATGTTAATAATAACACATGCACTAGATTTATTGGGGTTATCTGTGTTGTCTCCTTATTTTTTCTATAAATCTTAATCTGTTCTAAAAATTTTTCAAAGTGTATTTGAGAAGTATTCTGTATCTAAGAAAAACAGAAAAATATTATATTAATGGCAGTTTTAGAAAAATAAACTTAACATGTGCTATCCGTGATGAAAAATACTAATTTGGGGTAATCTTGATCCATCTAAATATCTTTCTTTTTAAACAAACGTGAAAAAATGATACCTTTTAAGTATACTTTCTTGGCCTACAGTCCATATCTCTGTCTTTTCATTGACAAATACTTCCTCATTTTTATGAATCTTCCACTGTTGAAATTAAAATGTTTTTTAGCATTTAGTCTCATTCCTTTTAGCTTACATTCAATTGTTCCCCTGTCATTCTTTTGTAAAGATTTCAAATATTTTATATTAACCCATGGTTTTCAGAAATTACATCATATCTGTCCAAACCTGTGTTATTCAGCAAAAACTATGCCTTGGGCATGCTTGAGTCTTTTGATTTGCAAGAAGTGAGATTTTTAAGATTAATTAATTAAATTTCCCATTTTAGAGCAGAGATTTGAAACCTGGTGGTCAATTGCAGAACAAACATGTTTATTCACCTCCTTATGATGTTTCATGGAACATCAATAAAATAAGTTAGCTCACTCAGATGACTTTTCAAAATACACAAAGAGGAGAAAATTAATAGGTATGATCATTGTGATAGGCCAGAGTCTTGACTATATTCTTCACCCTCATGTGGGCACATCTAAATCTGTCTTTCTCCTCATTATAAGGGTGTTCCTTCAAGCAAATGTAATATTCCACTAGGGAATGATCATCACATATGGATGGTTCTGCGAAAAGTCTCATTCCACAACTTATAGAATCCCACCAGCTTATATTTTCACTACTGTATGTCATAGTATTATTAGTAGTTATGGTGGTTCATTCAAGTGTTGAGACTAACTGATCTTAAAATTCAATAAATATTCACTAATTTTTACAACTGTTGCTAATCTTTCTTTTCTAGAGAAGCTAATTTGTTTGATCAAGCTCAGAATTTTATAGTTATCATTACTGAAGTTTATCTTATTTGGTTCAATATGGGATGTAGGATTTTCTTTGGATGATCTGTCCTAATGTAAAATCACTATCATCATCCTTTGTATCATTCAAGTCGTGAATTTATATTACATTTTTCCTGAGCTATTGATTAATTTGATGTCACCAATGAGTAATGGAGTTGTCCTGAGAAGAAAGATCTATTACTTAATTATCAGACAAGATTATTTAATGAAACTTCAAACAGATAAACCATCTAACTGGTCAATTTAATTTTCTTATCCATAGAACCAGAGAAGTCAGGTTCATATATTTCTGGGCAAATCTGCACTGGCAAAGGCCAAGTATAAAATCACCATTTACCTTATTGTTCTTATGCACATTGTAATTTGTTTCATGCTTAAACAAGTTCCTGTTAGTTCCTAGAATTTTGCCTAAAATTAACATTGAGCTCATTGACCAATCATTTGTATCATTACATTTTTGTTTCAGTCTGATACACCATTAAAATTTATTGCTAGATAGAAAAGGAAAGGAATATGACTGTAGAGACAAACTAAAACTTGAAAAGGGCAAAGAAAGTATTCCATAAATAAAATAGTCTTGACCTGAGTGGAATTTTGCTACATGTAAGAGTTGTAGGAAACAACATAAGCCCCATGGCACTCCTCCCTCACAATAGCAGGTCTTGGTTTCTCTCCTCTTGGAGGCATGTTGGACTTAGTGTCTCATTTATGTAGAATTCATGTGGGTGAGCGAGAGTGTGTCAGTAGATCCTCAGTGGTATTCAGGCCTCCACTCCTCAGATCAGTAGCTTTGGAGAATGTTAGCTGTCATTCAGGTAACCTACAGAGAGGCCCATTTGGGAAGGAGTTGAGCCCCTCTGCCAAAATCTCTGTGAGTGAACCATGTTGGAAGCAAATCCTGCAGACCAGAATCTATTACACCAATGTTCTAATGCACCATGAGAAGAAACTGACTTAGGACTATGCAGGGAAGTCATTCTCAAATTCCTGACCTGCAGACACTTTAAACAACAAACATTTGGTATTAAGCCAATATGTTTGGGGGGAAATTTGTTTTAATGAAAAAATAACTAATATTATTATCTGTTAAATGGCACTACTCTTACCCAATGTTTTATTCACCTATTGAAAGAATTTTATTCATTAGAGAAGTATACATTTATACACATACATACATTTAATTTTGAGTGCAAGAGACAGATTTTAGTTTACTAAAAATGAGATTTCCCTGCAACTTAGAAAAGTAAAGAATGTTTTTAAAGCTCTACTTTTTGTGCATGGTAAGACACCTATATGGTCTCCTGTGTGTGTGTGTGTGTGTGTGTGTGTGTGTGTGTGTGTGTGTTAAGGAGAAAATAAGTTTTGAATTAAGAAATAGGCTGAGAAGTGAATGAAACTTACAGCTACATCTTGGAGAAGGGATCCAGCCAGTGTTTGTGCATTTTGCAGTATTTCCCCTGGTTGAAGGATAAAAACCATCTTTACATTCATATGTGATTTCATCTTCAGTTCTGTGCTTAATCCTTTGAGGTGAGTAGACACCATTTGGAATATAAGGAGGATTACATGTTATTTCTGGGAAAAAATAGGATGTTTTGAATAGTGTGGAAATCAGTACCCTTAAAATTAAGTATATGAAAATAAGACTCTCAATGATATTGATTTGTCCCTAGAAGAGCACAAAATGACATTAAAATGAGCACATCCTGACAACCTTCCTGATATATTACTCCTGTTTAACTTACTGTGGCTTTCACCAATATATTTGTGACTCCTGAACTCAAAATTCCTCTTTGTCTATCACATACTTCATGATATTCCATGTCTGAAAATGACTTCATCATGTATAACTTCAAATATTCCTTTCACTTCCATCTACTTCTTTGGGCACTGTTGTTCTTAAAAGGATTATTTACAAATATACATACACTTTTTTTTTCCAGACAACTGGTAGGATTTTAAGTCCCTTCTTTGAAGTAAATGTGGCCATATGACAAAGGTCAATGTAATGAAAGTAAAAGCAGAAGGGAGCTATAAATCCAATTGTGCAAATGTTTATGCTTTCACTCACACAGATGCAGTTATTAAAGACTGATATTGGAAATATGATGCCTTTCTCACCTGATTCTTAGAACTGATATACAACCTTTCACTGCATAATCATTGCCACTACTGCAGGATTCTTGCACAGAGAGACAGGGCATCAGGGTGTTCAGCGGGAAGTGTTGGCATTGGCCTACTGGATTTGAATACAAAGGCTGAGTACCCAAACAAGAGGTATTAAATTATATATACCTCTTGATAGTTTCTGTTTACTTGTTATCTCTTTGTCTCCCATATAAGATAATACACATTCTAATTGGGCATTCTATTTCTATATTAGAGCAGAAAGAGTGTTACAGCAGAGTTATGGAATATGCACCTTGATATTGATTGTGGCATGTTATCATTCCTTTGTTCTGAGAAAGTCCCTACCATACCACTGCATTAACATATATGTTCATGAGTATTCTGTGCATTCTAATCCTGCACCAAATACAGTTTAGTAATAAAGATTTTCAAGTAACAATTGCACAAAATTTTCTAAAAATGTTGCATGTATGTTTAGTAGAACTCCACTTGTTGTCAAAACAAAATTGGCATAAAGTCTGCAATGATTATTCAGTGAAATCTGCACCGAGATCCTTCTGGCCTGTATTGGAAGTGAGCATGAAGAGGAAACAAAAAGTAGTTCATTAAGATATTGATAAAAAGACTGGGGATGTAGCTCAGTTGGTAGAGTGCCTGCCTCGAAAGCACAAGGCCCTGGGTTCAATCCCCAGCACTGCAAAAACAAACAAACAAACAAACAAAAAAAACAAAAAACAAAGATATTGATATATTGAAATTCATTTTGTGGAAAAACTTTTCTGGAAAGGGTCTCTCTTTTGCAATTACTTAGGTCTGACAATGTAGTATTAAATAACCACACCAAATACATAAACAAATGGACATAATTGTGTTCCAATAAAAATTTCTTTACAAAAGGGGAGCAGGCTGGATTTGAGATGAGAGTAAGAGTTCGCCATCCTTTGATCTAATCTCTCTTCACATGTAGAGAGTTCTTCTTGCTCTTGTCGTCAACTCTACTATGTCCTAATCAATTTGCAATCTTCTTTTTTGAATAAAATGCTGTATATTTTAAGTAGTGCAGAAAAATTATATAAATGTCTGTATAGAGGTCATATTGTATTTTGAACTAAAAACCTGTGATGAGCATTTATCATTCCTCTGTAATCCTTTATAGACTCCAAATTAACCTGGAATTTCATTTTCCAATGTAAGTGACTTGTACTTATTTCATTTTCCTCAAGCAACCTAAACCAAGTACTGTTCTATCAAGAAATAATAATTCTTTGCATTTCAGTTTACATTTCTTTGCTCAGGTTTAATGTCATGATACAGCCAAATTTAATACCAATTTCTTAAATCCAAAAGCAACGAGTTACAAAAATAAAGTTTAAGGGAACAACAAGAGTGTATTAGGATAATTCTGTTAAACAATTCAGAATGGAAACCCTTCTGAAAACTAATCTCAAACTGTAGACATAAGGATGAACCTTAATTCCTGTCTTTTATAGTCTTTTTAAAAATAAACAATGGTATTAAAAATTGCCATACTATCTATTGCTCTCTAAAATAATAATATTGAAGGGTCTTCAAATGTATCTGGTGGCTTTCTCTCGCTACCAGATAATTTGAAGTAAGCATAATAATTCACGATTAGCACTGTATGCTGTAAATAAATTTTAAAAGTCTAGGAGGAGAACAGATGGAATTTGAT
>JAJEJO010003367.1:0-52491 GCA_020662805.1 Glaucomys volans | reverse complement strand
CTTATGAGAGCTTCATCACAATCAGTGCATTAATCCCCTGAAAGAGATTCTCTGAGTGATAACTGAAAGCAGGTAGGGTGTGACTGGGAGGTGGGTCACTGGGGGAGTGCCATTGGGGGTATACATTTTGTTTGTTGTGAGGGGAGTCAGTCTCTCTCTCTCTCTCTCTCTCTCTCTCTCTCTCTCTCTCTCTCCCTATGTCTACCTCTAATTCTCTGATTCCTGATCATCATGTTCTGAGCCCCTTTCCATTGCCACATTATTCCACCACAATGCTCTGCATCACCTTGAGCACCAATGAATGGAGCCAGTTTTCTATGGACTGAGACCTCTGAACCTGACAGCCCTCAAATAAACTTTTTCTCCTATTTGTTCTTATCAATTTTTTTTTATCACAGCAGCTAAGCAGCTGAACTAAACAATTTTGAACCACAATTCCTTCAATTATAGCGATGATACTAGTATGTAAATCATATAACTGTTGTGTAGTAAAATGAGATGACTCATACAGAAAATTAAGATCATTTACAGGGATAGAGGACAGGCTTAATAAACATTAGCTTTTCAGAATTATTTATATTACTCAATGTGTACATATTTTCAAGTATGTGATTTCCTAAAAAACTAAGGCAAGCAAACAGTAAGTACATCTTACCCACACATTTTAGGTTTTCACTACTCCAATGACCATTTTCTGAACAATGTATTTCTTGGTGTCCTTCAGGTTTGAAGCCTGAATTACACTCAAACTTCACCACTTGTCCAAAATAAAATTCCTGGTCGGGTTCCTGTGCACCACTGATAATTTTTCCATTCTCTGGTTCTGTCACTGGCAAACACCTAACAACTGAAAAAATAAAAGTAATGTTTTGTAATAGAATTCAAAAACTTTATAATGAAATACTCTGTGGAGTGTGTGTGTCTGTGCATGCCTGTGTTTGTAACATCATTAAGATAAAATTGAAGGAAATCACTTGAACACTTTTAGAAACATGATATGCCTGTTTGCAAAAGATAAAAGCTAAACAACATTAAAATTATCATGTTTATCTCTGATTCTTTGCTGTAGAAGTGGACAAATAACTACTACTTTGCATCGTCATAACAAGTGTCTTAAATAATAAGAAATATCATATTTGGAGTGTCTAAGTACAAAATGTCCATTGATGACCCAAAATAATATGAACCAACCTTCCAAGAGATGTAAAATCCAACTTTATGATAATATTGACTTCAAAAGAAAAATTGTTCTTAGATTTCCTTCCTCTTCCAACTCAGTGCTCAAAATAACTTGAGTACTTACTTTGATTTTACTTAATATTTTCAAATTTCCAAGGTTTTGGAAATCAAAACTGTTTACTGTAGAAGGACCCTGGATACTTGTTACAATGAAAATTCTAGGAGTGATTTCTTATCACACCAAAGATACTGATTTAATAAGTCTTTTTAGTAATTGATATCTCAGTTTGAGCAAGGATTCCAAGTGATTTTTATTATTTATTCATGTATTTCTCTCTTATTTGTTTATTTGTTTATTTTTGAGGTACTGGGAATGAAATCCAGGTTCTCATGCATCCTTAATAAGCACTCTACCACTGAGCTATATCCTCAACCCCTGTATTTGATACATATTAAAACACAAAATAATGCAGTAATAAAATGACTTGCAAGGTCATGCCTATAATCCCATTATAGGGTCACGCCTATAATCCCAGTGGTTTGGTAGGTTGAAGCAGGGGGGTCAAAATTTCAAAGCCAGCCTCTACACCTTAGTGAGGCCCTAAGCAACTTAGCAACCCTGTCTCTAAATAAAATACAAAAGAGGACTGGAAATGTGGCTCAGTGTTGGAATGCCCCTGGGTTCAATTCAAGTACCAAAGTCAAATTAAAAATCGTAAAATAAAATGACTAGATACACTGTGCACAGACAAGCAGAATGCAGAAAGAATAACTTTTTTGGATTTTTCAAAAGTTCTTTAAACCACCTACCAGTAGGACAATGAAACTGCATATCCACATTGAATATCGATTAAGTGGTTAGTATTCAGTAAGGGTAGTAACTGCACTGTATTAGAAACCATAAAAATAAGTAAGAAATATTTAATTTTCAACTGTAAAGATGTTTTAATGTAAAACATTTTGAAAAAGCTTAGATATTTTAGATATCTTGATATATTATAAATCAATTTTACATCTACCTCCACATATAGGAATATCATTTGTCCATCCCTCAGGTTCACATTGACGAAAATTATTCGTGCTTACTATTTGATACCTGAAACACAAAAACAACAGAATGGCTAGATATTATATATTTATAGGTAACTTTAAGCTTAATACTATTCCAAATGCCTCCCAGAAACTCCATTTCATGGAAAACTGGCAATTTACAGATTTCCTTCCTTCTTTTTCTCCTCTTTTATTTTTCCTTCCCTACTATCTTCCTCCCTTTCTACCATTATTTGGTCCTTACTTCTTTCCTTTCTTCCTTTTTTCTTTCCTTGTTTCCTTCCTTCCTATTTCTTAATTTTCTTTCTCTCCTCCTCTTTTTTTCTTTGAAAGAGCTGCAGGCTCACTGAATAATTTTCATGGACATTATTTTCCTTCATTTGTAAATGAGGATTGTTCTGCTCACTGCACAATAAAATTAACAACCTCCCTCAAAAAGGAAAGTGCTTTTATTTGTTACTAATTATGTAAGGTAAGAAAACCTTTTCATACATTAAGTTTCAGTCACAGAGTCAAGCATTTACTCTATGCATCATTTAAAGGCAACAAAATAATTGACTATTAAGATAATCCTTCTCTACTAGGCAGAATGTACCCTTTTCTAACAGAGAAAGCAGATTTTCTGGTAATTTTTCCAACCATGCCAGAGATCCAGTTTTTCCCCAGAGATGTATCAGATGTTCTGCACTTTTCTGCAGAAAGCGTCCTATGGTCCAAATATTTGAAGGGAGGGAGTAAAAAGAGAGAAGTTGCCTATCTGATAGTGGTTGGCAGAAAGAAATAGCTCACACCGCTGCAACTCAGACAAGCAGAATAACAAAATGAACAACTTTTTTTAGAAAGAGTTTTCAAAACTTCTCAAAACTGGCTATCTGTGTGGTTATAAAACTGGATATTTGCATTGAAGCCAGTTAAACAATTTGTATTCAGCAAGGAAAGTAACTGAATACAAAAGAACAAAAAGGGTGGTTGACAGGAACTATGGGAGTAGAATAATCTACTTCACCATCTACAGTTGTGTCAAAAGATTTACATCCCCTTGAATAAGTAAAAGCATTCCATCAATAGAATGTAAAATTAACATAAACTAGTTTGCTGGATGATCTGAACACTTCATTTCACTGATAAATATCAGTGATTTCACTGACAAAGTTCTGTTGGAGACTAAGAAGAGGCAGGTGCTCTAATAGTGAGGCTATAGCAGAGTTTACCTCTAGTTTACACAGGATGAGGTCAAGAGAGTCAGAATTGGAGGCAAGATTGTAGCTACTTTCTTCACCAAACTATAAATATGAATTTTTAGAAATTGAGGAAATCAAGTAGAAGAAATCTATGAGTTTTGATTCCTTTTCAAATCATGGTTAAAACCAAAAGGGAAGACTTGTCCACAATAACAGGGATATTTTAGAGGTAGAACAAATTGAAATGTTCAGTCTTAACTTAACCCATTTGATTACAAATCAAATAGGTAGTCTTAACCTATTTGATTACATCTAAGGTCAATAGTAACAACTGAGCATTGGACTGAAAATGTGTTTGAAAAAGTTCCTCAGAAGAGGCCAAATTATTGCAACTAATAATTACTGGGCATTTGCAGTATTCCAGGATCTCTTCTAAAGACTTTAAGTAAGGGTCTTATTCCTTTCTCTAATTCATCCCATGATGAACATGATATGTTGTTCACTTTCAAAAGACAGGAAATGCAAGTGAAGACACATTTGCACACATAGATACTGAATGTTGAAGTTTTGGAATGTGGGTTCAGTAAGAATCTGACCTTTAAACTATTATGTTTTCTTGTTCCAAATCAAGAAATGTAGGGGCTGCAATTGTGGCTCAGTGGCAGAGCACTTGCCTAGCATGGCACTGGGTTCGATTCTCAGCACCACATATAAATAAATAAAATAAAGATCCATCAACAACTAAAAATTATTTTTAAAAAATGTGTGAGGGGAGAATAGTGGTTCAATTTGTAATCTTTTCTTTCTATTCACGTAGTGTAAAATTGTAGGGATCTGATGATGGCTTCCAATGTATAAAATTTTCTGCAAAATGAGTTTTTGACCTAAGGAGGAGTGATAGAGAATTAAAAACACTAAGGAGGTACAGTGATGAGGTCAATCAGGAAAACATAGTGGTTGGTTAGAAGGCATAGAGTCAATGATTCTGAAAGGGTAGCATTTTTGATACAAATGATAATATTTTGCATAACATGGAAATTTAATAGCATTTATAAGTAAAATTTACAAGCAAGAAAGTCTTGCTTCCCTTAGATTTTATTAACTTATACTTTTATTATATTTCTGATTGACCCAAACATACATAACCCATAATACTCTGCAAATGTAGAAAAGATGTATTGGGTAAACACACACATGCATAAGATTTTCCATTCACTTATAAAAACACTATACCGGAGTAATTATAGCTTATTTTAATTTCTCAATGTTGAGGAGACAGTGTGATGCACAAATATAATAATTTGCATTGTAGTTTACTTTTCAAGCTATGTGCGTATATAAATTAAATGTAAATTAGTACAGTTCCTATTGAGTATTTGAGTTATAAACCTTTTTTATATTGACTACATACCCCTCATCACATGTATAAACCACCTTTGCACCATATTCAAATTCATTTCCTACTGCAAGCTGAAAAGAACCAAAGGGAGTATCCCCAGGATATCCACAGGGTTTTTCTGAAATGAAAAAAGGATATATTAGTATGTTATGCAGGGAACACATTTTATGTCGGTGTTGGAAAATAAATATAGTTGGTATTAAATGAGAGGGCAGCATTGAATATAAGGAAAATGAATAATAGCAAAGCTATTATTTTATAATCGAATAGATTTTTTAATTTTGTAGGTTTACTGTCTCCTTTTAACAAATCATGTATTTTTGTATCAAAATGATAAGAGTGAATAATTCAACCTGCATTGCTATAATATCAAGTATTAAGCATTTTCACAACTAAAATTTTCATAAGATTCACCAGGAAAAGTGAAGTACTTACTCTGACATATCTTGGCTGGATTAAGAGCTACCCATGCTCCATTTCTACAAGCCTTCTTGATGGTACCAAGGATTCTATAGCCAGGTTGGCATTTGTAGGCTGCCAGAGTACCTTCTGGATAAGTCTGGTCTGGCCAGGAGCCTAGCAGAAGTTCTGTACCTCCTCTTGGAGGAGGTCCTTGGCAATCTACAAAAAATAAAACCAAATTTATGGTTTGTTGAGGTTAGTTTTGCTTTTGAAAATACATATATGGTTACTGATCCTTCCTCTGTGTGTACCTATGTTATAGTTTGGATGTGATGTGTCCCCCAAAAGCTCATGTATGAGACAATGCAAGAAGGCTTAGAAGAGAAATGAATGGGTTATGAGAACTTGTAACCCAATCACTGAATTAACTCCTTGATAGGGGTGATGGGGATTGAGTGATCAATAAAGGTGGGTAGGGTGTGTCTGGGGCAGGTGGATCATTAGGGTATACATTTATATCTGGCCAGTGGGGTCTCTCTGCTTCCTGATCATCATATGAACAGCTTTCCTCTGCCACACTCTTCTACCATGTTGTTCCTTTCTCACTGGGAGCCCTAAGGAGTGGATCTGGCTGTCTATGGACTGAGACCTCTGAAACTGTGAGCCCTCAAATAAACTTTTCCATTCTACAATTGTTCTGGTCAGATATTTTAATCACAGCAGAGGAAAGCTGACTACAACAGTGTGTGTAGAGGGGGCTGTTTAAAATAAATTGTGGGAATAAGAGGATTAAATGACCTAAATCTACATGAGAAAAACATACCTCATGCAAACATATGGTCTCTGGCTATTTCTTACCTTTTATAACTGCCAGCTCTGGATATGGATTGATGTTCAGAGTTTGAATAGAAGAATTTTAGTAAAGAAAGGAAGAACCAGATATTGTGATTATTTTTAAATTTTCTGAAACTTGTGCAGAATCAGAGTTCCCTGCTGGAGATGTGGACTGAAATTTCCACAGTCTCAGGCAAAGAAACCCCACAGAAAAAGGGGCCTCCTTTATGTACACAGCTGGTATCTTCATCAACATATTTGCTATATTTGAAAATCACTCAGGATCAGTTTTAAAACAGAAGTCAAAACATCAGAGAAGCAAATAAATTCATCACAGTCTTTTGGATTAGAGGAAGACGACTCTAACCAGGTTCTTGATTTGAAACACAAGCATGTACATCCACACACACACACACAGAGTTTTCTGTTTGCATCTTTTAATACCAGAAAGTGGACTGAATCAAAGTAAAATGTGACCCAGGCCCAAATGAGTTCAATTAGATCAACAGAAAGCAAACACTCTTGTTGGTGGGAGTAAATTACATTTAAATAAATTACATTTAACTCATACAAAATGTGTGGCCTCAACTGAAAATTAAAGGATACATGAAAGGAGAAAGAGTATGTCCAGGAAGAGAAAATAAAGTTAGTAGGAGCCAACACTTTGCTCCAGAAGCTACAATAGTATCAATATCTTTAAAATAACTCTTTTAAATATGTTAAAGAAACTATAGGAAGAAGACATAAATTAATAACAATAAAAATATAGCCAAAACAAAATGACTCAAAAATCATGCATTATCCTGAAAGTACAGAGTAAATATGTGAAATAATGTTTCATGACATGGAAACATATAAACCTGAAGAAAATCTAATGTAGAAATGCCGTAAGTGAAATACAGAAAGCCTAATGTGCATAAATAACAACAAATAAAGCAAAGTAAAATAGAGTGTTGTGCAGAGTCAAGTGACATAACATGAACAACTAGCTTCAAATGAGAGGGAATTGACAGAAGTAATAGCTGAATAAATAATAGGCTAAATGTACCCAAAATTGATTAAATAAATGAACTCATAGTTTCAAACCCTTGGCAAACTCCCCAAGTGAAAACACAAAGGAAACCTACACTTAGGCTCTGAAAAAAAAAAAAAAAAAAAAAAATTAAAAACATTTTATTTTGAGAACACTAAAATAAAAACTAAGTCTATAACAGTAAATAATAAAGCATAAAATCAGTGTTTTACATTTCTAAAATCAGTTGGTACTTAAAATTACAGTTCTAAAATTAGGTGCTTAAAATTATATGTCAACAGAGAATTCTTATAGTTTATTTTTGGCTCACAAACTCAGAAGTTTAGTCTTTGAAATTATGAGTTTAGAATAAACTCTTTGTCTGCTAAGTTATTCTTGTCAGGTACTTTGGTTACAGTGATGAAAACCTGAAAAGCACACAAATTGGTACTGAAAAGTGGGGTTGTTGTTGTGAGTAACCTGTCCTTGTGGTTCAGAAGCCTTTGGAACTGGTTTGTGGGAGGAGTTTGGATAAGTTTGGAGAAAACTTGGAATGTTACAAAGAAAGGTTATTAGGAAATTCTGATGGGAGCTCAGAAGACCAGAAAGTTGATAAGAATTTGAGCAGTAAAAAGACTATACTCATACAGGTATCTTATACTAGACAAAGACACCAAAAACATACAATGGAGAAAAGATAGCCTCTTCAACAAATGGTGCTGGGAAAACTGGAAATCGATATGCAGCAAAAGGAAACTAAATCCCTATGTCTCACCCTGCACAAAACCAAACTCAAAATGGATCAAGGACCTAGGAATTAGACCAGAGACCCTGAACCAAATAGAAGAAAATGTAGGCCCAAATCTTCACCATGTTGGATTAAAACCAGACTTCCTTAACAAGACTCCAAAAGCACAAGACATAAAGCAGCAAGAATCAATAAATGGGATGGATTCAAATAAAAAGCTTTTTCTCAGCAATGGAAACAATTAATAAAGTGACGAGAGAGACTAAAGAGTGGGAGAAAATCTTTACCACACACACTTCAGATAGACCACCAATCTCCAGAATGTATAAGGTATTCAAAAAATTTATGCCAAAAATACAATGAACCCAATCTATAAATAGGCTAAGGAATTGAGAAGACACATCACAGAAGAAGATATACAGGCAATGAACAGATATATGAAAAAATGTTCAACATCTCTATTAATTAGAGAAATGGAAATCAAAACTACCCTAAGATTTCATCTCACCCCAATTAGAATGGCTATTATCAAGAACACAATTTGTATTGAGGATGTGGGGATAAAGGTACACTCATACATTGCTGGTCTGATTGCAAGTTTGTGCAGTCACTCTGGAAAGCAGTATGGAGGTTCCTCAGGAAACTTGGAATGGAACCACCATTTGACCCAGCTCTCCCACTCCTTGGCCTATACCCAAAGGACTTAAAATCAGCTTACTACAGTGATACAGCCACATAAATGTGCACAGCAGCTCAATTCACATTAGCTAGATTGTGGAACCAACCTAGATGCCCTTCAATAGATGAATGGATAAAAGAAAACTGTAGTATATATGCACAATGGAATATTATTCAGCCATAAAGAAGACAAACTTATGGCATTTGCAAGTAAATGGATGGAGTTGTAGAATATCATGCTAAGTGAAATAAGCCAATCCCCAAAACACAAAGGTCAATGTTTTCTCTGGTAAGTGGGAATAGGGATGGTAAGGGAAGAATGAGGAACAATGGATTGTGCTGAGGGAAATGAGGGGAAGAGGAAAAACAATGGAATGAGACAAACATCATTACCCTATATACATGTGTGATTACAGAAATGGTGTGACTCTACTTCGTGTACAACCAGAAAAATGATAAGTTGTACCCCATTTGTGTGCAATGAATCAAAAAAATACTTTTTTATAAACTCCCCAGTTAATGATGGTGTGTTAGGGTGGTCCAAATGAACTAAGACAACTAATTTCAATTTCTAGATTAATTGCCAAAGTTATATAAACAGAATTGAGGTAGAAATTCTAATCTACTTGAAGGGAAAGATTAAATCATAAAAATTAACCAACTCAGAAGGTGGCAAGACTATAAAAAGGAATCAAATACAGTAAAAGGGTTAAACTAAAGGGTTATATTTTAGTGAAAAACATCAGTAATTTTATTACATAGAAATGGATTAAATGTTCCAGTTAAATAGGAAAACTGGCTATCCATATGTAGAAGAAAAAATGAGATACTTCTCTCTCATGCTGCACAAAAATCAACTCAAAATGGATCAAAGTCCTGGGAATTAGACCAGAAAGTATGTAACTCCTAGAAGAAAATGTCGGGTCATCACTCCAACATATAGGCACAGGGAATAACTTTCTCAATAGGCCCACTAATGTTCAAGAAATAATGCCAACAGTTAATAAATGAAATGGTATCAAATTAAAAAGCTTCTCTACAGCAAAGGAAACAATTAAGAATGTGAAGAGAGAACCTACAGAATGGGAGAAAATCTTTGCTAGATACTCTTCTGACACAAGTTAATATCTGAATATATAAAGAACTCAAAAACTTTTACACCAAAAAAATCAAATAACTCAATTAATAAAAGGGCGAACAAATTAAGCACACTTCTCAAAAGAGGAAATACAAATACATATTAAAAAACGTTCCACATCCTTAGCAATCAGGGAAATGCAAATCCAAACTGCACAGAGATTTCATCTCAAGCCAGTCAGAATGGTACTCCTCAAGAAGACAAATAATAATAAATGTTGGAGAAGATGTGGAGAAAAAGGAACACTTTTACATTGATGGTGGAATTCTAAATTAGAGCAACCACTGTGGAAATCATATGGAGGTTCCGCAAAAGAGTACACTTGGCACCACCATATGACTCAGCTACACCACTCCTCAGTATTTTTCCTGAAGCATTAACGTCATCATGCTACAGGGTTGCATGCATACCCATGTTTACAGCAGCTCAATTCACAATAGTCAAACTATGGAAGTATCCTAGGTGTCCAGCAATGGATAAAGAAAATTTGGCATATATATACAATGGAGTTTTATTCAGACAAAAAAATGAAATTATGTCATTTGTAGCATAATGGACTCCAATCCATTATGGATTGGAGTCCATTATGCTAAGTGAAATAAGTCAAATTCAGAAGGCTAAGTGTCATGTGTCTTCTTTCATATACAGAAGATAGAGAGGAAAAAGGTGAAAAAAAGATAGGGGTGAATCTCATGGGAGATCAGTAGAAGAAAGGGTCCAAAGTGTGAGAATAGGGAGGAAGAGGGGAAGTGTTAGGGAGTGATATTGGTCAAATTATATTGTTCTATTATGTATTGTTGCATGTACAAATATGGAACAACAAATCCCATCCATGTGTGCAACTATAATGCACCAGTAAAAAATATGAGAAAGAAAAGTCACTGGCTTTCAAACTAAATTTATAAAACAGCACTACAAGCTATCTACACGTGACATCTAATACAAGTAAAAGAATGAAAAACCATTACACACGTAAATACAAAATAAAGTTGACATTGCTACAAAATTACTAAGCAAAATAAAATTTAAAGTATGAGCTTATTTTCACAGGTTTAAAAAAGTCACATTATAACAACAAAAGAATAATAAGAAAGATACAACAATTTAAAATGTGAAGCACCTAGTAAAACAGTCTCCAAATTGTTGAAGTGTATATACATTTCAAAATTACTGTTGGAGACATTAGTATCCCTCTAATAATGATGAGAACAAAGCAAAACAAAAAATTCTTAAGGATATAAAAATTTGAAAAACTTATAAAACAAATGACTTAATTTACATACAAAGAACACTGTACCCAACAATATCTCAAGAATATACAAAATATTTATTAAAAGAAACATTAGATGATAATAATGCAAGTTCTGATAAATTTCAAAGTATCAAAATCAAAATATATTCTTTTTCCCCCATGTTATAAAAAATAAACTAGAAAACAGCAATCAAAAATAATTGGTTTAAGAATGAGTAAAATCTTCTATAGTTCAATGAGGAAATTGTCAGGAGAAATAGAAAATACTTTGAAGTGAACAAAAACCAAAATTGTACACATAGGAAATTTCAGTAAAATAAGTGAAAATATAGAAAGAATGTAAAACTTAAGGAAGTGAGCATTCTCAAAAAGCCAGAAAGATAGCTATGTAGGAAGAATTAGTAAATCATAATAAAAAGAACATAAATAATGAAATGGAAAAAATGCACAATAGATAAAATATTAAAGGAACTGAAAGATAGTTTTTTCACACACAAGAAATAATGCAAACCTGACAAGACTCATCAAGGGTAAAAGGGGGCGGGCACACATAACCATGATTAGGAATAAAAAATGATTATTAGAATTATTTGTAATACAATAGGTTTATATTTTATTCACTTATATGTATTATATTTTACTATAAAGCATCATATTCTACATCTACATATTATTTTTAAATTGTAAGTTTAAGTATGAATATACAAAAATGAGAAATTTATAAATATACTAGTTATTGATTTTCATTGTTAATGTTTTTAATGCTGTGTGGTGATTAATTTAGATACACCACTGATATTAGAAAGATAGCATTTGTAAACCCCAACACTTTTAGATGTAGAAATGGCAAATTTTAAGATATTTATTGTCATACACATTTATTAAATAATTATTTCAATTGTTATACATTTTTTCTTATTTGGTTTTATAATAAGAGAAGTGATTTAACATTTTGTTCTGGAATTTATTTTAAAAGGTAAGAAAAAAAATAATCAACTGAGCCAAGTCCTACCATGAAACATGTTCATGCAAAATGTTTTACATTTCATAAAAGCAAAAGCTCATGTGCAATCACATTTTGTGAAAAAAGATAATATATCTGTAGACTGTTATAGTCATTGATTTTTCTCTGAGAATTTTTCAAATTTTTTAACATTAGTGTTTATCAACTTGGTTAACATGTGCTTCTTCATTATAGCTTTGATTTTCATAATTTAAGCAAGCAAAATCTTCTCCACTAGGAGGTGCCAATATCCCATTACCAAACACCACCACTCTCCACCCATCACCACTACCACAAAGCTTGATGTTTTTGTTTTGATATTGAAATTTCATGCCCATGTTGTTACATGGATAATTTCTTTTTAGTTATAGGTTGAAGTATGTGTTTTTAACTTTCAAAATTCAGATCAATTTCATGGTGTTCCAGTTACTGGAAAAATACATTAGTCAAATTTCAAATGTAATTGCCAACATTGTAAATAGAGACTATTTTGATTCATTGTACACAAATGGGATACAACTTTTAATTTCTATGGTTGTGCATGGTGTAGACTCATACCATTCATGTAATCATACACGTACACAGGGTAATGATGTGTGCCTCATTTCACCTTTTTTATACTCCCACTTCCTCCCTGTCTCATTTCCCTCTACTTAATCTAAAGTTCGTCCATTCTTCTCTCACCTCCTAACCCCAAACCTAATTATATATCATCATCCACTTTAATTCTTAATCTTTCAAATTTAGTTATTTTAGACAAGATATAAAGTATAAGGTCATATCTCTTACTACCAAATCCTCACAATGTTTATTCTGTATATACATGTTTATCATACCTAAGGACTTCTCATATGACTACTTTTTTTTTAACCTCAAATAATATTTAAAACTCCAGTGCTTTCTTTCACAATTGTCAATGGCATCTCTGGAATTTGTAATGTGTCCCATTTATTAACTATGAGAAATCTACCCTGGTTGTTTATTATTTGGTGAGCATTTCAAAACTTATTTTGCTCTTTTCTTTCTTTCTAGTTGTTTTCTCCCTCTGGAATATTTGTACTATGTTGGGAGCCATGAAGGACACCTCAGCTAAGAGAGAAACAAAGCTTAACTTGCAGGCTTAGCCTAGGAAAACACACCTAACTCTTAAGCTGCTCCTCACTTCCTGGAGTGCAGACACAACCTGAGGCCGTGGGGCGTTGCCAGAGGTAATGAGGGCGCATGGGACCACCACTGGGGATTGGCCCACAGTAGTCCCATGAACGTGATCAGTTCATGCCCGTTCTACCTTCGTATGGGAGCTAACTTTCATGAACCGATTATGGCCTGCTAACTTTTAAGTTGATTGGTCCTCTCCTGGCCCTCACTCTGCATAAGAGATGTGTGACTTCCTCAGAGTTCCTGCTGTGACTGGTCTCCCTGGCGTCTGATTGTTCTCCGCTGGAGGGCTGGGTGCAGGCGGTCAGCCGGCCTTTGCCTTTCCTAGTCCGGCCTTGTCCAGGCGTGCTACTTTCCCATTTTCCCTGGTCGAGAGGGGCAAAGGGGCTAAAAATCCCAGGAGTACTACAGATTTCCGGTGACAGGATTTGCTTCATTTTTCAGTCCTCTGCTCAAATGCTGCTTGCTCGAAGCCATCCACTAGTTGGTCCCCCAGGTCAGCTCATCTAATGTCTCCACACGGTTCTACCCCACTCCTTTCCTTTGGCCCTGTTTCCTTCACAACTTCGTTTATAATTCAGAACTGTTGCTCTATTTACTAGGAGTTTTCTCTATCACCCTTGAAGTATAAACTGCCTGAAAGTGAGGACTTTGTTTTTAGAATAGAATAATTTTCAATAATATTTAATGACCTTTCTCTCCAAATACACCTTCTCTATTTTTGTTCTAATCCCCAATACATTGAATATTACCAACTTATGTCATAGCAAAAATATTTCAAGTATTCACTGTATTGAGTTATAACAATAGTTAAGAATGTCTTATGTTAGGATGTTTATTTGCCTGAATCAACAAAAAAACTACATGTTCAAGCTTAGTTAAACAACATTCTTGGATTTTTCTAATTAAGAAGTAAAATTTATTTTAATCCAAATAATCAAACCGTCAGCATGTATATACAATATTTGCTTGAATTAAATTGGCAGTTCTTAAAGAAAAATGAGCAGGGACTTATTAAATAGGCAGCATAAACATATTTTTCAATGTATGAAAATATTTCTTCACATTTGATTTATTTTAAAACCTTTTAAAATTTCATGTTATGTTTCCCTTCCAGATGAATAAGTAAACTCCACTTTCTTATATCCAAATATTTATTTGGGTTTAAACAAATGTTTACCCTATGTGTTTATAGTCATTTAACCATCATGTAACAATTTTTTCCACTTTCAAATTTAAGGAAAGGAATGCTATTAGTTTCTTTGTATTTTTGAAAGTTTTTTATTGCTCCATTAGAATTATACATAATTGTGGAGTTCACTGTTACATATATGTACATGCATACAACAAATTTTGGTCATTTTCATTCCCTAGCACCACCCCTTTCCCTCTCATCCTCCCTGCTTTGTCTCCTTCCTCTACTGATCTTCCCTCTAAGGGCACAATTCACACACAACCAGAACTAGTTACCGATCTTCAGTGTCAACTCTAAACTGCTATTTGAAGTGTTCTTATTCAAATGAAATAAATCTTGATGAATTTATGTATTTGAAAAAATTTACTTACATGTTTACCATATTGCTTTGGTAGACTAAAGATTTTTTTGCTGTTCAATTACTCTACTTTTCTAAAATTATTTTGGGGAAAAAGGGAATATGAGATATTTTTAAATAGCCTACTTCTTAACTTAGATTATGGTACAACACACTAAGAACCCAAACTACAAAACCAATCTGGAAAAAAAAGTAAAGCAAATGAACAAAATGAAAATGGAAAAAGCAGGTATATTGCATCAAATTTCTTTGTTATCTTCTCATGGATATACATGAGTATACTTTATATACATATATAAAATAGGGTCCAATTAGTTTTTTTAAATAAGTTATTCAAATTACAAGTATCATGAGAATAAAGGTAATTTGAAAAAATGGTGTAAAAATATCAATGGCAATAAAGAAGTTTTTTAAAAAAATATACTCTAGAAAAGGAATATGTTGCATTTAATAAGCTTTCAAAAATAAAGTTATATATTTTTAAATTTAAAGAGATGGTTGCACAATTTCTTTGTAAAATTTTTAACAGTGAAAAAAAAGCATGAAGATTATTCCAGGCTGTGGCTAGTGTTGTAGCTCAGTGGTGGAGTGCTTCCCTAGCACAGGGGAGGCACTGGGTTTGATCCTCAGCATTACATAAAAATAAATAAATAAAAAAGGTATTGTGTCTATCTATGAATAAAAAAAATATAAAAAATTATTCCAGGATTGAGAAGAGAGAATGGGAGAATAGGTTACAGGTCAGAATAACAGGTATGTCATAATTAGGTTGAAGTACATTACTATCAGGAAACAGCTTGAAATTCCACTGAGACCAAATCTCTTGAAGTGTGTAGTGTTTGAATAGCTCTTTCCTAGTGTCCATAATTGTTGCAGTCTTCAAATAAACTGTTAGTATATATGGAATGAGTTTTCATTACACTTGACTGGCTGCCACAAAAAGCAGCTTAGCGACAGGGCACCATTAAATGAGACCCTGAGTATTCTGCAGTAGGAGTAATTTAACATCTGAGTAATTATCAGGGAATCTTGGGGATAAATATTAAAAGAGAAAGGGAAGAAAAATAACACACGTTGAACCGAAATCTATTACTAGTAGTTGTGGAAGGTAAATTGATGGGGGGAATTAAATATATAGGGACAGGTTTGTATTGTACATTTAATGTTCCTTCATTTTAATGTCCTCTTTGTCTACCTCACCTGGCTAATTCCTCCTCAATCTTCAAAACCTGTTCTGGATAGCCCAGCAATCTTGACATACTTCTCTCTTTGTTCCATCTTTTATAAACCAACTTCCCAACCAAAATCCACCCTATCCACACATCCCAATTTATTTTCCTGCTTTACCTACCTAGTCCTATAGTATCTTTTGCTTATCTATCAAGCAAGTTTAATGATAAAGTACAATGTATCAAATACTAAAATATTCATTTCTTTGTTTTTTCTTCTAAGTGATCTCCTTTAGAAAGTGCTTGTCATAGTACTATCACTTAAAAGTTACAAAGTGATCACTGAATGAATGAATGAATGAAAAAATGAATGAATGAAAACAAAATTATCTAGGAGACTTCCCATTGTATCTGTAGATTTTGGTCCACAGAAAAGGGCATAGTAGACAGCAGCAAATGTAAAATACAAAAGAGGATGAGGGAACAATGTTTGGGGCACTTAAAAGCTGTTCCTTGAACTCTGAAACTCTAATTTCTGTAATTCCATTGTGCATCTGGTCTATGTGTCCCAAGTATGAATTTATGATTCAGTTTGACATCAGGAATCACTTTAATTGAGATTTAAAAAGAAAAAAAAACTTTCAGGAGCCTTTGAAGGAACATTCTGTAATCACTTTTCCATCTATTACATTCCCAGTTAACAAGGTTTATGAGAATCTTGGCTTTCTAAGTTAAAATGTCAAAACAAATAAAAGTGCTTGTCAAATCTTTATGTTCTTTATCTTTCATTCTTTTATGATTGTGTTTTCCCTCTGTTCAGTTACTGCACTTCCTCTGAATCATTTTTTTGCAATGCTTCTTTATAATTTTAAGTGAAAATGTAACACATTTTCCCAATTACTTCATGCCCTTGTCATGTACTATGTTCAGATATTTATTAAATTTATGAAATGAGCAAAGTACACATTAGTTAACTAAGTACAGAATAGATTGGCTGGCAGAATCTCAAAGGTGAGTCATGTGAAGGATTGCCTGGGGAGGAGACATTACTGTAAAGAAGGAAAAGTGGTAGACTGAAAAAACAGAGACAGGAATAAAAACAGATCAATTTCAAATTTGGATCAGATCTTAGCAACCAAAGGTCAATAATGAAAACTATATATTAACCTAATTTCAAACTTACATGTAGAAACTTTCTTCTCCCATAGAATGATTTCAGTTTGCAATGTTAAATATTTAGTTTTAGTTTAAAATTGTATGCAGGCAAGGGCAGCATGTGCTTTGCCAGAATATTCCAAAATTTACAGCTAAGAAGACCTGCTTTAGCATACCTCTCACTTTCCCACCATCCCTGAGGATGATTTCTCCTCTCCTGGTCGCTCACTGGAGTGTCAATCCATCTCATCTACTCTACCTGGGTTCTAACTGGTCTTCAAGAATTACCCTGTTCTTTTCTTTTTCTGGTTACCATCCAATTCTATAGAGACATTGTCAGATTACAATTGGTCACAGTAAATTATGGAGGATAATTAAAGTATTGATTCAGAGTATTATTCCTTGTCAATTGCAAATTTGTTGAATATATGGTAGTATCAACTTGCAAGGTAAGGTGTTTTAGGAGAAGAGAAGATATTAGAGACAATAGAGATATTGCATAACTCTGAATCCCATCATATAGGCAAAAACCTATACAACTATTTCTGATTATGTAAGTTTGGGAGAGGAATGAGGGAATTTTATTTGTCACACAAATTGAAACAAAGAATTTGAGATTAAAAAAACTCACTTTTTTGGAGTAGACAACGATATATAACATTTACATGTAAATCTTTATAAAGAGCAATTTCATATTGGTCATTACAGATATATATTTGATTTTTATGATACATAATATCCTCTTTTTTCCATATTAGGGCTAACTCAAATTTTAAAATGTCTTATACTTGAAACAATGTATTTTGTAACAAAGTTATTCTCTTTTCCCTGACTGAAAAGTTATTCTCTTTTCACTAATCTGACAATGTCTCTATAGAATTGGATGGTAACCAGAAAAAGAAAAGAACAGGGTAATTCTTGAAGACCAGTTAGAACCCAGGTAGAGTAGATGAGATGGTTGGAGCACTCCAGTGAGCAACCAGGGGAGGAGAAATCATCCTCAGGGATGGTGGGAAAGTGAGAGGTCTGCTAAAGCAGTTATTCTCTTTTCCCTGAATGGAATCCCTCAATCTTTATAAGTCTGTCTAGACCTCAAAGATTGAAGGATTCCATGTTAGACAGGGAAAAGAGAATTTTTTGCCCTCTAAATCTCCAGGAATAGAAAATACATATCTCCAAAATCACCATAAACCATCACATGTTTCAGCTGGACATAGTTCAGTGTAGTTTTAACATGTTCACTTTAATTGTTTTGTAATTTCAGGGCTGTGATTTAACAGATAGTATTCAATTGTTAGATTCCAAATTTCAAAGAACTACTGGAAAGGTTTAGTCATAATACATTCCAGAAAGCTGAAACTCTGGTTGGATTAAGTAACTGT
This sequence comes from Glaucomys volans, assembly GCA_020662805.1. Lineage (NCBI taxonomy): Eukaryota > Metazoa > Chordata > Mammalia > Rodentia > Sciuridae > Glaucomys > Glaucomys volans. Next base: position 34,198 of record JAJEJO010003367.1, on the reverse strand, counting down.
TATTTATACTTTGTCCTGTAAGTCTGACTCAATTCTCAGCAGCCCAGGGTCTCTCCTGGAGCAAAGACCCTTTGCAAGGAGAAAGCAACTGATGTTCCTACACAACTTAGAACATGAATGCAGACTAGGCACTGCATTCAAGGTGCCACTTGGTCCCCAACATAGTAAAAAAAGCAGAAAAAACAGAAAGCAGGGGCTATTTTTATTTTCTGGTAAGGAGAATTGGATTCCTGAGAAGTGTTCACTCTTATCAAGGCAGAAGAAGTTTATGAAATATTAAAATTTTGTGTCTAGTTGAGTAGAGCAGATTGTGGCAGTAGTGTTCAAAACTATTTCAGTCTCTCTATTCTGCTTAGTAAAATTTCCATTAGGCATAATAGACTGATGGAAGTGGTGACATGTTAAACTAGTTTCAGAGACTTTCTAAAAAGCAAGGAATAAAATAGGAGTCCTATATTCACTGAAAATTTCATGAAATTTTTCTTATAGTCTTCCTATATTACATGTGGGCTGATGACTATTATGAATCTAATAGTATTTCAAATAATATTTCAAATTCTAGAATTGTGCTTTGCCTGTTAGAAACACAGCCAGATAAGAGTCATTTCCACTACAACATGGATGTGCTACTGCTCAATTCACCAGCAGGAACTGATATCACATTTAAACACACATTGAGGAAAAGTAAAATACAAGTGAAACAAGCCAGCTGGAATTGATTATGCAAATGAGGAGTTAAAATTATTATTGAGTTATCATGTATACTGTGCTGCACTCCATTTTAATAATATTTCAAATTTCACTTTGTAATCACTTACACAGCTCAATTTAACTTGGCATCAATTCTTCATTTTGAAAAATTAACTAAAAATAAAATAAATCTTCCTTACATGGTAAATGATATCTACTTAAAACCTCAGCAAATAGTATATAAAATGTAAAACATTAAAAGATTTCTCATAAAGTAAGAGATGACAAAAACACGAAAAAAAAGTTTGCTATGATTGGTATTGTTCACATTGTTTTAGAACTTCTTGCAAAAGCAGCAATACTTTATTTTAAAATTCCAATTATGATACTTTTATGTGCAAGAAAGTGATCTTCCACCTAGTTCTAAAAGTAGCCAAATTATGCTCTGTCCATATATGAATATAGCACAGTGAACGCACTAATAAAAACGTAAAATAAGTAAATGAATAAATAAGTACATAAATACATAAAGTCTTTTTTTAATGTGTCTAAATATGTGTGGGGATCTAACTCAGTGGTAGAGCATTGCCTAGCATGTGAAAGGCCTTGAGTTTCATTCCCAGTACTGAAAAAAAATGTGGCTGGAAATAAGGTTTACAAACTAACAAGCAGTAATGTATTACCAAATATAACTTTAAAAAGGTATGCTCCATCAAAACATATTGAACACATTTAAATAACTTTTAAAAATTTCTAAGAACATAACTGAAAAAATTATTTTCTAGATTGGAAGAACCTCAAAAGAGAAAAGCTTTTTGACATTTGTTAATATTCTTCAGGGCCTACATATTGTATTGTAGGCACTCCTATAATATGGAAAATCAGAAAAATAAGAAATTACACTCCATTTATGTATGATCTATCAAAATATATAAAGGTATTCTACTGTCATGTACAGCTAATTAGAACAAATAAAAATTTTTAAAATGTTTTAATAAGTAAAAAGTTTGGGGAAATAATGAATGATATATTATTGAATTGATATTGAAATGTTGATCAGGTATCTATCACATATCTAGTTAATTATCATAAATTAGGAAAGCAAACTTCATCTGAATAAAAATTTTAATCTATTGGTAATTATTGGTAGAATTAAATTTAATGATAAATTCAGAATTTGTTTTACTCGTCTCAGAAAAAAATTCTAGTGCTTACGTTCAAAAGACTGTTCTCAGAGAATATACCTTATTGATAACCACAGGAAAAAAGAAACCAAATAAAAAAGTTAAACATTACAAATATTATATATTCAATTGTGTTTGAAATTGATATAATTTTCTTTCTCTAGTTACAAGTAATGCTTTTATAGAAGGCTTTTAAGGCCATGGCAATATCATTTGTCAACAATAACATTTGTAAATGATTATCATTTAGGAAGAGTTGAAATTCTATCTGAAATAAGTCCAATCATTTTATGATTTTGTCTTTCATTTATTATGTATATTCACATATTCTTAATATTTTCACATAAAGCATTTTGATGAAACTTGTAAACAAAAAGTAGTTTGTAGATTGTAGTTTGTGATAATTACATGGGAAATGATCATACCAGATTAGTTTTGAGAACCACTTATTGAAATATTTTCTTAAATTATACATTAAATAAAATTATGAATAGTCAGGTATGCATTCAAATAAGGTCATTATATTTTTAATGTAAAGAAGGTCAAAAGCCACGCAAATACTAACCTTCAGACTACTAATTAAATCACATTTCTAGATTTTTAGAAAATTCACATTTTCTAGAAAAATTTAGATTTTTCTAAATTTTAATTATTACTGTGAAAAACAACATCAGCAAATGTTTTCTAATATACTTATGGGAAAAAGCTTTTTTGTTTTAATCTTACCTTCTGCTGTACAAACAGTCCATAATATAAACCAAATGATCTTTGCAGGCGGTCTCATGTTTTCAATATTTTAAGGGCACGTATATTAACTGAGAGTGCCTACAGGGTCTAGTTCTCCTCTGCTAAAAATCGTGATAATGCAGGAAAGTCCTTGCTTCTAAAGAAAATTAAAACAACTTGGAATTAACTGATTACTTGATGCTCCACCCATCAGAAACTTTTGAAAAACAAACAGAAAAAAAATTAAAACCACCACTAACCCCAGCAGTGCCAGAATTTGATCCAGCTTCTTACTGCACTTCCACTGAATGCTGATGCTGTGACCTCTCTGATTTGTTCTGATAAATCCAGGCATGTTCTCTGCTGGAACAAACTCAGGTCTCTTGGAATGTAGAAGCAGCAGCTGGAGATAGCCTCTGGATTCCATAAACTCTCCAGTAATCCAACTCTGTTCAGTTCTGTGCATATAAACCACAGAATGGGAAGTAATGGAAGGTCTTTTTAAAACCATTTACAGAGCTTCAGTTTAGGCAGGGGTTTCACAATCAACTCGCAGACAACATAAGCAAATATCACAGTCCTGTCTGATTTGGGGAGCTTGCTTTTCCAGTAATTTGTGAAATCAGTCTTGAAACTGTTTTTAATATACATGTGGGAAGCAACTGGCTCACTCTGACATAAATGAGTTTAATCATTCAAAAAAATTAAATATTGTTTTTTAAATAGTTTTTACTGGAGTATAAGATGCATAAAGAGAATATAAGCAAATGATTTGTTGAAAATTAAAGTGAAGACACCCACTCAACAACCATCAAGGTTAAATTACTGAACATCTACCAAAAACCACAATACTGCCTTTTAGTCAGGGCCCCTTGCCCTCTGTCCTCCCGGGCCCCCCATACAGGATGACCACTATCAATATCTCTAAGAACATGGGATATATTTACCTGTTTTTTGTACTTTATGTACATGGAAAAGAAACTATTTGCTCTTGTGCTTAATTTTTTCACTAAAATTTATGTTTGGGAGAATCAACTACACTGTTGGATATAGTTTTCAGATTGCTAATTTTTAATTCTATATAATATCCATTATTTGGAATAGCCACCATTTAAAATTTATCGGTATGCTTTTTAATGGTTATATGGGTAGATTCCAGTTTGGAGCTAATACAAATAGTGCTGCTAGGAACATTAAATCATGTGGTTTTGGCAAATTTGTGCCACATTTGTAGGGAGTATGTATGTAGGAGTGGACCATTAGGTCATAATTTATGCTTAGGTGTGGTAGATAATATCAGACAGATTTCCAAACTGGATATACCAACTGACATTTCCCTCATTCAATCTTCATAATTTTAGCCTTTTTGTGAGCATAAAGCAAATGAATTTTCCTGATGACAAATGGAGTTGACAAGCTTTCATATCTGTAATTGGTCATTCAAATGTCCTCCTCACCAGTGAAGTGTCTATTCAAGACTTTTGCATTTCTTTTTTGGTGAGTTATCTTCTTTCTCTTGTTGCATTGTCAGAATTCTTTATCTATTCTAGCTATGAGAACATTCTCTAACATAGGTAGTAAAATCCTTTACCCAGTCCTTGGGTTGTCATTTTACTCAGTATTATATGTCTTTTGAAAAGAAAATCTTATTAATTTTAAAATAGGGTAAATTTTCACATTTTTCATCTATCATCAGTGTGTTTTGTGGGCTTCCTTACCTACACCCAGGACACAATGTTTTTCTTCCAAAAGAATTATTTTTTGTTTCACATTTCTTCAGCCTTGCTGCTTTGACTTTGGCAGGGGAAGGTTATAAAGGACTCCAGATACATTTGAAAAACTTGGATATCTAATTGTTCCAGCACTATTTTCTGAAAGTATCAGTGTTTTCTATTGCACTGCTTTATTGCACATTACACAAATTGTATAAATCAAGTAACTGGAGTCAATATTTTCCAACTCTTCACATAACCAAAGCTAGAATTCCCCTCTTTCTCTCCTAAAATTTTTTCTGAAGTATCAATTTCTGGGAAAATAGGATTTCTAGTTTTCTTTTAAGTTGATTTATTTAATTTTGTTTGATTGGAAAACATGCTGTAATTAATTATAGTATTTTAAAATTTGATGGGTCTATTCTTTATGACCCATTATATAGTTTATGTGCTACCTGTATTAATAGGTCATTTGTAATTCCTTTGTAAATCATCTGTATTTCTTCTAAGTTTGTGTCTGTTTATTTAATTAGATAATGAAAAAATATGTTAATCTCCCACTATGATTGTTGATTTGTCTATTTCGTTGTTTAAGTATGTCAATCTTTACATATTTTAAAGCTATAATGCATACTTAGAATTGTGACATTCTCCTCTTAAATTGATTATTGTATGAAATGCCCCTGCTTAACTCTAACATTGCTTCCAGTGTGATTTTATACATTTTTATTAAGTAATTTTTAAAAGTCCTAAAGAGACAAATTTAATTTTTTATTCTGAAAGAAATAAGAAATAAAATTTAATGTTGGGGTAATGAAGCAAATATGAATTCCCAGCTAGGATTCTAAGACTGCTTCATTTCACTGGTAACACATATGTTTTTTTCTTTGGCTTCATCTCTCTAAGTATGAATCCAAATTTCTTCTCTAATTTAGATTTCTATCAGTGGGTTCTTATCTAATAGCAATGTTAGTTTAAAAATGCTTAAAGAATGTTCTGGAATGTTATCAAGATTAGTACTATTGAGTGCTAATTTGTACCAGACACAGATCTAAACATTGTACTTAGTACTTAGGACCACACAACAAAGTAGGAAATTATTCATATCTTAAATGTATGAATGAATTAACTGAACCATAGAACATTTTAGCAACTTCCTCAAGTCACAAGACCTTGCTAGAACCTGGTATCAAACTCAGTGGTCTGATTTCCCAAATCATCTTTAATCTATACAGGTTTGCCTTTTGAATGTTTTGCTTCCTATGCTGTTAGATGTATATAAATTCTACTGTCAACATTTATTTATTTATTTTTTGATTTTTACAAATTTCATTTTGGTTCATTGTACACAAATGGGGTATAACTTTTCATTTCTATGGTTGTGCATGATGTACATTCATATCATTCTTCTAATCACACATGTACATATGGCAATGATGTCTCATTCCACCATTTTTCATACCTCTACCCCTTCCCTCTCTCTTTTCCCTCTTCATAATCTAAAGGTCCTCCATTCTTCTCTAACCTCTCACCCCCTCAACCTCATTACATAGCATCATCCACTTATCAGGGAAAACATTCAGCCTTTGTTTTCTGGGGACTGTCTTATTTCACTTAGCATGATTTTCTCCAATTCCATCCATTTATCTGCAAATGCAAATGCCATAATATTTTTCTTCTTTATGGCTCAGTAGTATTCCATTGTGTGTATATACCACAGCTTCTTTGTCCATTCGTCTACTGAAGGGCATCTAGGTTGGATCTACAGACTCGCTGTTGTGACTGGAGCTGCTATAAACATTGATGTGACTGTGTTACGGTAGCATGGTAATGTTAAGTCCTTTGGGTATAAACCAAGCAGTGGGATAACTGGGTCAAAAGGTGGGTCCATTCCTAGTTTTCTGAGGAATCTTCACACTGCTTTCCAGAGTGGCTGCACCAATTTGCAGCTCCACCAGCAATGTATGAGTGTGCCTTTTTCCCCATATCCATGTCAACACTTATTATTGCTTGTATTCCTGATAACACCATTCTAATTGGAGTTAGATGAAATTTCAGGGGGTTTTAATTTGCATTTCTCTAATTACTAGAGATAATGAGCACTTTCTCATATATTTGTTGATCACTTGTAAATCATCTTCTGTGAAGTATCTGCCAAGTCCCTTGGCCCAATTATTGTTTGGGTTCTTTGTATTTTTGGTGTAAAGTTTTTTAAGTTCTTTATAAATTTTGGAGATCAGTGCTCTGTCTGAAGTGTGTGTGGAAAAGATTTTTTCCAACTCTGTAGGCTCTCTTTTCACATAACTGATTGTTTCTTTTGCTGAGAAAAAGCTTTTTAGTTTGAATCCACGCCATATATTGATTCTTCCTTTTATTTCTTGCACTCTGGGGGTCATGTTAAGGAAGTCTACTCCTAAGTCAACATGAAGAAGATTCAGGCCTACTATTTCTTCTATTTAGTGAAGGGTCTCAGGTCTAATTCCTAGGTCCTTGATTGATTTTGAGTTGAGTTTTGTCCAGGGTGAGAGATAGGGATTTAATTTAATTTAATTGCATATGGATTTCCAGTTTTGCCAGCACCATTTGTTGAAGAGACTATCTTTTCTCCATTGCATGTTTTTGGCACCTTTGTCTAGTATGAGATAACTGTACTCATGTGGGTTTGACTCTGGTTGCTCTCTTCTGTATATTGGTCTCCTTGTCTATTTTGGTGCCAATACCATGCTGTTTTTGTAACTATTGCTCTATAGTAGAGTATAAGGTCTGGTATTGTGATACCTCCTGCATCCTTCTTCCTACCTGGGATTGTTTTGGCTGTTCTGGGTCTTTTGTTCTTCCAGATGAATTTCATGATTGCTTTCTCTATTTCTATGAGGAATGTCATTGGGATTTTTATTGGAATCGCATGAAATTTGTATAGCACCTTTGGAAGTATGTCCATCTTGATTATATTAATTCTGCTTATCTAAGAACACAGGAGATCTTTCCATCTTCTAAGATCTTCCTCAATTTCTTTCTTTAATGGTCTGTAGTTTCCATTGTAGAGGTCTTTCACCTCTTTTGTTAGATTGATTCCCAAGTATTTGACTCTTTTTGAGGCTATTGTGAATGGAGTTGTTTTTCTCATTTCACATTCAGATAGTTCATTGCTTATGTAGATAAATGCATTTGATTTATGTGTGTTAATTTTATATTCTCCTATTGCTGAGGACTTGCTACCAATTCTGACTTTTTTTTTGTTTTATAGATCATTTGTTTCTGCTGTCTTTTGGTGTCCTCCTATGTGGCTTGATCGGGGTGGTATGATTTGAATCCTTTCCTTTCATATTTTGTGAAACAATTGAGGGTTTTGCGTTGTGGGTACAACAAGGATTACATAAAACATACTTACACAGGCTACTTTATGCTTGTAATAACTTCACTTCAATCACATGCAACTACTCTATATTTTTGCCCCCTACACATTATATGATTTTGATGTCAGAAATTATATTTATTTTTATATTAAAAAAATCTATTGAAACTAAGGTTGCTCTTAATAGTTCTGACTTTTAATGTTTATGTTAGAGATGAAATTTGCTCTTCACACCATCATTACATTAATGAAGTGTTATGAATATAGCTATGCATTAGATAATAAATATGTCTACTATCCAGCTTTGTAGTTTCACATGCTAAATTAATAATTAGCTGCCTTTTCTTTAAACTTTAAAAAGGTTACTTTAGTACTTCCTATAAGGAAGGCCTAGTGATGATGAAATCCTTTAGCTTTTGTTTTCTTAAGAAAGTTATTTCTCTCTCAAACACTTGCAAAATGTTGAAAACAAAGCACTGTCAGCCTAGAATTCTATATTCAGTAAAAAAGTGTATAAAAATAAACTTTAAAGTCTTTTCAGAAATATAAAAGCTGAAGGAATTTATCAGCACCTGATCCAAATTATAAAAATTGATGCAGAAGGAATTCAGGCAAAAGAAAAATTATACCACTCAGAAATACGGGTCTACTCCACAAAACAGAGAGCATTGAAGATGGAAATTGCTGCTATACTGCTTATTGGTTGCTAATGAAGCATCAATTTGAATTTTAAATGCCTCAAAATCAGTTTTTCTGTTTCACCAGTCACATCTCAAGAACCCTATGTGAAGATATGGATAGGGAGTACTATGCTAAACAACACAAATATAGAGCATTTCCATCATCATAGAAGTTTTGGTATGATAAGCTCTCTAAGTGATGTGATGATCTGAATTCAGTGCCTGTTGTGCTCAGGAAAGGATAGAAAAGAAAGCATCATTTTCCATATGCTGATCCTGATATGTGTTCAAAAGAGCAGGATATAAAACATGATAAATTATTAATAATGAAACTAGCAGGTACATCTGATATGTAAACCAATTTAACACTTCTTAAGAATCAAGGATATAAGTGGTATAATTTACATACAAAGATTCTGTCATTTATTATTCAATATGGTTTTACTTTTTCAATTGTCATGCTTTGGGCTTTTCTGTCTATACCTGGACACAACCAACTTTAGGAGCATGGTTCATACAAATTAAAGCACAGTAGGAATTAAAGCTGCAAAAGCAAAAGAATTGTGTCCATTATCCTTTAAACTCATTATCCTTTCTGTAATTCAAACAATGAACAACTTATTTTCTGATTTTAGGCCAAATTTTCTTCCATTTACTGACTCAAATGGTCCTCTTTCCCTTCTGATAAAAAGATCTTAAAATATCCTCAATTCCTTTGTTACCTTTCCTCTTAGGAGTAGAAGACCTACTCCCTAGTTCTCCTTTTTGATCAGAAGAAAAATAATACCCAAGACACACTCTATCAGCATTGCCCAAGAGAGAGATCATCTTTCTGACTTATTTTAGAGCTTCATTGAACATTCTTGAATTCCCATTCTGGCTCATTAGAAGACTACACTTCTATTTCTTTCCAAGGGGACACACTATTACCACCATCCAATATAATTTGCACAGTAGGGAAGAACAATGACTTTGGATTTTCTTTCATTCTTGTTAAGAAGTGAAAATGTGCAAGGTCTTCATTCACATTTATTGTACTTATTTTATTAGGTACATTTTATTTTTATTTTTCTAAATTTTATTTTAGCTCATTGTACACAACTGGAGTACAACTATCATTTTTCTGGTTGTACACAAAGTAGAATCATACAATTTGCATATTTATACATATACATAAGGTATAGATGTTTGTTTCATTCTATTATCTTCCCTGCCCCCTCCCAACTCCTCATTTTCCTCTATAAAATCCATCCCTTCTCCATTCTTCCTGTGCCTCCCCCCACCCATACTATGTGATCAACCACTTATAAGAGAGATCATTTGGCCTTTGGTTTTTGGGATTGGCTTATTTCACTTAATATGATCTTCTCCAATTCCATCCATTTACCTGCAAATGTCATAATTTTATTATTCTTTATGGCTGAATAATATTCCATTGTGTATATATACCACAGTTTCTTTATCCATTCCTCTATTGAAGGGCATCTAGGTTGGTTCCACAATCTAGCTATTAGGTACTTTTTAAAAACTAGATTGGTAGCTCTTCAAATAATTTAACCATCTAAAGAAGAAAAAAATACCCTACCCTTGGTAATTTCCACAACTCTACTGGATTTTATGCAACAAGATTTGTCGCTGTCCTACCGCCAGCAGTGAGACGCGACACTCAGAAAATTGTTTTAAGCTGTTCAATTTATTTTGCATGCATAAACTCTGTTAGCTAACTGTCATTTTTCTTCTTCTACCTTTCACTTCCCCGTTTGTACCCTTATATCCCCGCTAACCACAAAGCTCAGGTGATATGAAAAGACCAATCATACAAAACCATAGGTGGCTTACACATCTATTTACAGGAATAGAATTGGACCTGGCATCCTGCCAGCCGCCATCTTTGACACGCAGCAATTTATATTGCATAGAAAGACGAATAGCACAGGCGCCTCCGGAGCACCCCGACAAAGATTCAAATGCCTTTAAAGAAAATTAGGTACCCTCCTTTTCCCTCTAATAGCTGCTGCTGCTTCTAATGTCCTCTTTCCCAAGTTGTGAGGTATTTGCCTTAGTGTACAACACACTGCAAAATGACATATTTCTGAATCTTTGAAATCTTGTAGGATAGTTTCATCATTCCTCATTCATCATTCCATCATTTCTGCACAGGGAAGTTGATTTGCACAGAGTTTTAAGTGATTGCTTAAATAAGTAGGGGATTTGAGATCTTAACTGGGCCATCTGATCACACAGTTGAACATTTAAACACGAGATTTACCACTTTTCAGGCTCCAAGCATGGTTTATTCCCAAATAATAAGAAACTCTTAGACCTGGTCTTTTTCATTTTCTACTGAAGACTCATTAATACACTATTTTGTACTTTGTGTAATGATGCTATTTTCTTAGGATATAATTACATACTGTATGTTATTTAGAAGAATACATATTATCTAATAAATTATGTACAGCAACACATCTGATAGAAGTAAACCTTTCCTGGGAAAAATCAAGTGCCTTGCATGATGTGTAATTAGGTAGTGACTAAGAATAAATGGTTAATTAGTGAGTTACCATAATGGATTAGGTTGGGTTATATGTCATTGCTCAAATGAAATTCAAATTCAAAATGATTCCATAAAATTCACATCTATTTAAATTACATGTATTTCTTCTCTTCCTTTTGTTTATTCAGTTATACAACTATATCAACATGGACTTGTGAATGGATAGTTTATACTTTGGGATGGCGTCCAGTCCTATAGTTTTGTTTTGTTTCTGAAATTGCTCTTCATTAGACCCTTGGGAGATCTTTCAGGTTGTTTCTATGTGCTTTTGGCATGGACATCATTTTGGATTTAACACTCCTTTACTTTCTGACAGAAGATGATCTGGATTCCTCTTGGATATTTTCTCCCTCATCCCTAGTATAAGTCACTTCTGCCCGAAGCCCTGGTTCCTCTTATTGGAGGATAGTACTAGCAGCCAAAATCAGGTGCTTAGTGTGCTTCGTGGCCCTCATGTGCTATAGCTCCTAGGCTTTTTCAGTCAGCAGAGCTAGGAAACATATGCATGTTTACTAACTTGTGAATCAACACATATTTATAAAAATTTCCATATCTATCCATCTGAATCTATATTTGGTTAAATATACTTCAGACTAATGGCTCTGATTCTATCCCAGCACTACAAAGATTTATTCTAACCTACCTCATTGCATCGATAACATCTTTCTCCAGCAGTGAGAAGCCAGCTCCTACTTTCTCACCTCTATTTACCTTTCTTTAATCATACTAGATAGACATGGTATTTTCATATTTATTAATCTATAACCTCAAGAAAAATAACTTCACCAACTAAAGTAGTACTTATGTGCATCTCCTTTGATATTTTGCCTTATAATTTCCAATAATTTTCCAAGTTACTTAGGTTGTAAGCATATTTTCCACTTCCCTGTAAATGAGGTTAGAGGAAAAGTTCAGAATATAGCCAATTGTTTTGTTAAAATCCACATTCCTTCCTGAAATTCTCCAACCTCCTAGTTGACTTTTCTCCCTTTAGATACATTAATGTTTATTCTTAGTGATAAAAATTTTTATAACTTTTTGGCATATGTATAATATCCTGAATCTACCACTACAATACCATTAGATACTGTAGGGTATAGTGGTGTACACAAGTAATTGTAGCTACCACAAAGGCTGAAGCAGGAGGACTAAAATTTGAACTCATCCTAAGCAATTTAGCAAGACTCTGTCTCAATGTAATATAAAAAGTGCTGGGAGGCGTGGCTTATAGCTTAGTGGTAAAACACACCTGGGTTCATTACCTAATACTGCAAAGAAAGGTGGAGGGGGGAGGAGGAAGAGCAGGATGAGGAGGGGGAGGAGGAGGAGGGGGACTGCATGATTACAGGACATACTGGGGGTTTTTCAAGATAATTGTTTTAGAAAAACAAAGGGAATCAAGCTAAATTACAAATAACTAGGAAAGTGTGTGGGTGATGAAATTAATGCTAAAATTATAGCCTATGTATTTTAAAAATTCAAGCCACTTCGGAGAGAGTTTCTAGCTAGTTAATCCAACAGGTATTTCTGGTTTTCCCCACGTGTGTTGTCTTACTATATGTGAGACCCGTAGTTCCTCCCTCCCTCCCTTCCCTCCTTTCCATCTTGGAACCTCTGATGAAGAGATCACTTTGACTGTAGCTTCCTTGCTAGCAGTGATGGCCTACGTGGTACAGTCTTCCAGGTTGGATGTAGCTAGATAGAAGTATTTGTCTAGTCTTTCATATTTTAAGATTGAGCTTCACATTGAGCTCAGTAACATGAAAATAAATTGCATCCTGATTCTTTACACAAAAAGCTGGCTACAAGAAAAGCTGAGATAGAATACATAGCAGGAAAAGAAAAGAAGGATGAAAAAAACAAAACAAAAAACCTTGTCAGTATGAACCTGAACCTCACTGTGAAAAATAAATGTACATAATATTGGTTAAGATACACTGAGTAAGGAAATTTTTAATTACGTGTAAATTTGTGAGGTCAAGGACACCAAATGTTTATTTTGAAAAGTTTTTTTAAATTACTGTACAAGAATGTTATCTTCTCAAAACTTTTACCACAATTGTCAAAATCATTTAATATTAAACTTAAGTAATTTGATAGATACTATAGAGTTATCAATTAAAATTAAACATAGGATGATTTATGTTACCTGCAACTGCCCCTAACATTCTTTTCTTTATGGTAGTTCAGGCTTACACGTATCATTGTCCATTTGTCTGAAGTAAATCTTTCAACATTTTCTCCAGGACTACTGTTGAATTTCCTGATTTTATGTTATGATTCTATTCTATTTTATACATTTTGTGTGCAACAAAACATATCTCCTTGACTTTGGAAAAATAATTTTGATATGAGATAAACTTTCTTCAGTCTCTGCACTAATGCAAAAGACATTCAGACTACTCTCTAGAGGGAGTGGCCTTGAAATCAATCCAAGAATTAGTAATGCAAATGCTGTTCTGTAGCCCGTATCTCCTTCAGATCCCATGACATTACAAATATCTTTGTCCAGTCTCATATCTAATTAAAACTTTTGGCAAAAGACCAGCTATACCCACTTAGCCTCCAGAATTCTGCATTCATGGCTTTCTGCTGCATACCACCTATAAATTGCCCTATATATCAGATAATCTCACCAGAAATAGTCAGAACTCTCCAGTGGAGAATACAGAACTTAGGTATCCTAACAAATTTATCTTTAGACACAAAAAACAAATGGGTCACGATTAGACATCCTGCCTCCAGAAACATAAATTTTGTGATATAAAACAGCCTCCTAACATGACATTGATCTGCAAAATGGACTGAAAATCAAACTGTATTCCTGGATATATAGCACATCATCTCAATATCAACTAAAGTATACCTTTACCTGCACTCCTGGGCCAACACTAATAACCTAAAAATTGTAATGCTATTGATCATGTACTCAGGACTGTAATACAAAAAATACACCTATAAAATCCAGATAAAACTTAATATTCATGTTATACATATGCAAACCCAAATAAATTAGTACATCTCAGTAAAACATCATTTCAGTCAAAGCCAATGAAGTATGTCCAGCTACTCAATAGCCCCATAGGGTCTGTAGTCAAATGCACCAAGATAAAAAGAAAAACATGAAGTCAGTGTTATTTTCAAAGCCTTTACTATTCATGATTGCATAAACCAGGACTTTTGCAGGGTTAATTGATCCAAATGTCTTCAAATTCACTTAAGTTTCACATGTCCATATTTTCCTTCTGCTTTGGCAATGTTACCAGAAATATGTGAAGAAATTCTTCAGGGAGGGAAGAATGAGAAAAATTTAAATGGAAGAGTATACTTCCTTACATTGTTAAATATATGTAGCATCTTCTTCTTGTGTGGCTACTATGACCTCTGAAGATATATGGACAACTTTTTAAATGATTTCTTTCACCTCAGGCAGGTAGCAGAAAAGATCATAGTGTGCAAATTGAAGAATCCTGAGCAAATATGAACTTTGCAATTGACTTTTTGCCCCAAGAAACTTCATGGATCCCTTCCTCTGCCTCCATAGATTGCTTTTGAGGAAAATAGGGTAACACTAAAGAATTCATTATTCTGAATAAAAGAGTCAGTCTGTCTCATTTGTAAGAGGAACTGCAGACTTTAATTGGTTGGGTTTGAAAATGCCCAACCCTGGAAGAGGGGTGGGATGATGGGAGAGCATAATATTCTTTTTTTCTATTAAAGATTCATACAAGTAGCCTCAAATACCCTTATACAAATCTTTTTGGCAATGTCTCATAATATGACTCACAAGTTTGGATACACTACTTCACACCTGTTCTCACCAAGTGGTTTCTCATTGACACTCTACTCCTTCAATTTCTAGCCTCTATTTCCTTTTCATGTGATTTTGTCTGTGTTTCCTTCTGGGTAATTTCTTCATATTTACCTATTTATTTTATATTCTGAATATGACAATTTCAATATCTGAAGTCTATGTGATTGTAAAACTTTGTATTTTTTTTTATCTCTTATTCTTTACGGCAAGACTCCTTATGTCCTTGACAATCTTTAATTGTCAAACAATTTCTTCTTCTCCTTTTCTTTTCTTTTCTTTCTTTCTTTCTTTTTTTTTTATTTTTTTATTTTTTGAGGTACTGAAAATTGAAACCAGAAATGCTCTACATTCCAGGTCCTTTTTTTTTATTTTGAGAAAGTCTTGTTATATTGCTGAGGCTGGCCTTGAACTTGCAGTCCTTCTGCCTCAGCCTCCCAGGAGTCTGGGATGACAGGTGTGCACCACTGTGCTTAGTTTCCAATTATATTTCTTACACTACATCTCACTCATTCTACCTGTTTTTAATGGGCAGCTCACGGACTGACAGTGCATGTCATTCTTGCCCTGAGTTTGGGATCATATTGAATGCTACCAGTCACCAAGGCAAGAATGGAGGAGATCTGGCATTTGAATGCTATTGCTTAAAGCTTCAGCTTAAAGATCACTTCAGCCCTCATTTCATCGTTTTAAGCAGGTTCAATGAAAATATAGGTGGAGTTGCAAATTGGTACAGCCACTATGGAAAGCACTGTGGAGATTCCTCAGAAAACTTGTAATGGGCCCACTTTTGACCCAGTTATCCCACTCCTTGGTTTATACCCAAAGGACTTAATATTAGCATACTACAAAAGCACAGCCACGTCAATGTTTATAGCAGCTCAATTCACAATAGCTAGACTGTGGAATGAACCTAGATGCCCTTCAACAGATGCATGAATTAAAGAAGCCATGGTATATATACACAATGGATTACCACTGAGCCATAAAGAGGAATAAAAGTATGTCGCTTGCAGATAAATGGATGGAATTGGAAAATATCATGCTAAGTGAAATAAGCCAATCCCCCAAAATTAATGACTGACTGTTTTCCCTCAGAAGTGGATGATGATATATAATTGCATAAGAAGAGTGGGAAGTGAGACAGGAATGGAGGAAATTTAGATTATGAAGAGGGAAATGAGAGGAGTAGAGGGTGGGGTTATGAAAAATGGTGGAATGAGACAGATATCATTACCCTATGTACATTTATGATTACATTAATGGTATGAATGTATATCATGCAAAACAATAGAAATGAAAAGTTTTACCCCATTGGTATACAATGAATCAAAATGAAGTCTGTAAAAATTAAAGAAACAAATTTTAAAAGATGAATATATACAATATCCAATCTGTGAAGTACATCCTACAGTCTCTGACATTATTTTCTCATAGCTTTTCTGATTTTTGTTAGGTTTAATGTTTATTCTATGGTTGTAGCATTTATATTCAATATCATAACTAATTTTTCCATTTTTTCAAATCTTACTCTTATATCTGAATATACCTTTTTCTACCAGTCTTTTCCTAATATAGCTCCTCTGTTTTTGGAAATCTTAATTTTGATTCATCTTCTTTCCACTTGGAATTTATAATCATTTTTTAGGATAGGCTCTTGGATTTTATTCCTTGATATCTCACATATTTATGAATTTATTTCTTTTATACTGAAATGTCAACTTGAGTGAATATAAAAATTACCGAGTCACATTTCTATTTTTAGGGCATTAAAAGCATTATTTCACTCTTTTTTAACATGCTAACAGAAGAGTCTAATGTCATTCACATTTTTCTCCTCTCTATGATTTTTCCTGAGTCCCACTGGATTTTTTTAAAAAATTAATCAATTTAATAAAATTTTATTTACATTTTAAGTCATAAAATACGACAAGCTATATATCATGGGTATAGACAAAATTTATTAACCTTTATATTCCCTACCAAACTCATCTCTCTTGATTTTCCTCTTTTTAAATATGAACATTTATTGAAACTACAGCACAGAGAAAATGGGGAAATCACATATCTAGAGTGAATTTATTTTCTGAATGCAAATATTCTTACGCAAGCAACACACAGATCAAATCTATGCAATATCAGCATTCCAGACATCCCTGAATACACGTTTTCAATAATTCCTTCACTGAAGAGGAACCACTATCATGACTAATAATAGCTAAAATAAATCTGCCTATTTTTTTCCTCAAAAATGAAAAAAACTGAAGAAGTTTTCTGGCAAAATAAAAATTTGAATAGAAAGACCCAAAGATAGATGAAAGATAACATTAAGTTTATATTTTTATTGATTGAAAGCATTTTTATCAATATGTTAAATGAAAAGACGCATGTATAATTTCAAAAAAGATTGGATTAAATTTTGTGAGCTACAATGAAAGAAGGCTAAATTTCCATGCTTGTAGATATCAATAACTGTATGTGAAAGAGATCATTGAGTTTTGATTCATTGGCATGTTTAATAGTATTTTCCTTTACTTTAGTCTACTGATTACAAGCCTTCTTAGAACAGCAACTTTGGCTTTACATATAAAAGAGCCTAAGTCATAATTCCTCAAGACACATATAACCACTATGAAGATCATTAAACAGAAAATATCAGCATACCAGAACTCCCTCTTTTCTATACTGACACCTAAAATAACACTGTCTTCCCTTGTTTTGTTCAGCACATAAATGTTATATATTATTTACTCTTTGAAGGCTTCCTTCACTCAACATTATTCAGTGAGCTTTCTGCATTCATTGGCCCCACATCCATGCATTCAATCAACTGCAGACAGAAAGTAGTTAGGGGAAAATTGTGTCTGTATTGAACATGTATTGAATTTCCACTTGTCACTGTTCCCTAAATAATACAGCATAACAAATATTTACATAGAATTTACATTGCATTAAGTGTTATACTACAGAAGAATGGATATAGATTATGTGGAAATACTATGCTCCTCATTTAAGGAACTTGAACATAATCAGATTTTGGCATTTGGCACATCCAGAAACAATCCCCTCCAGTACCCAAGGATAGCTATAATAAGGAGATTAATTTTCATTACTGTGGGTAGTTGTACTTTGTCAAGTACTTTTATTTACATTTTAAGTCATAAAATAAGACAAGCTATATATCATGGGTATAGACAAAATTTATTAACCTTTATATTCCCTACCAAACTTATCTCTCTTGATTTTCCTCTTTTAAAATATGAACATTTATTGAAATTACAGCACAGAGAAAATGGGGAAATCACATATTGCTGTTATCATGTTCCATTGTATGGTGAGAGCACAATTTATCCATTCAACTCAATAAAATTTGGTGGATTTTTAAAACATTACAAATAGTGCTGCCATGTGCATTTTAATACACGACATAAGTCTTTTGGTGAAGGTAAACATCCATGTCAAATTTTAATTATATACCAGGGATAGAATTGCTGAATCATAGTGTTTGTATGTGTTCAGATTTGGTGGATTATCTGACATAATTTTTAAAATAATTGCACAAATATGCATTTCCATTATCAACCTTCAATATTGCTTGACCTTTTCTTTTTAGCAATTTTTCAATAGGTTTGTTGCAATTATCCATCACAGTATGAGATGACTCTTTGTCTACGTCAGTTCACACTTCTACAATGGAAGACCATCGATTGAGTGGCTTAAGAAACATATTTAGCACAGTTCTGGAAGCTCAAAGTCTCAGATCAGATTGCCAGGATGGACACATCCTTACTGAGGATCCTTGTTGAGGTTCACAGATGATTGCCCTTTTGTTGAATCCTCGCAAGGGAGATAGGCATTCAGCATATGGATTTAGGGGAAGACATGAATGGGCAGAACATAGCACTTATTTAAGAGCTTATACTATTTCACATCTTTATTTCTATTTATCAAAGATAAATACAGTTCTTCCATTCCCTCTTAATTCAACATTTAGCATATGATTTATTTTTTTATTATATATATTATTGTGCTATTGGTATAGAGTGAAATTAACTGCTAATACATAGAAGTTTATCTTTGTAGAATTCTTAACCATCTTTGAAATTCATAATTTTCAAAGGCATTAGTTTTCTCTTTATCATTATTTAAACTTCATTATTTTTTGTATTCATTTGGTTCCAGAAGCAGTGTATTGAGTTAATCATACTGTTCCCTTCAAACCACCTTACTTGCTTCATCTTCTTTACATAATCTTCTTATCATTCCCTCCACTATTCGTCTTTCCCTCTTTTTAGTTGCCAAGCATATTGAAGGATTTCCTAAGTATTTTTATTCAGATTTGTATTCTTAATATCTACCCATGTTCACATATGTATTGCTGCAAAGATTTCCAAAATGTACACCTGTCATAGGTAACCTGTCTATCCCCAACTGATAGTCATTTAAATTGTTCCAACTTCTTGCTACCTCAAAATGATTCAATACATTCCTTTTTACATGTGTCTTTGTGGATGACTATGAAAACATTTCTAGGTATGTTTTTGGAGCTATATTCCTGGTCCTAATAGTTTGTGTACAGCAAATATGCTTTTATACTAATAGATTGTTCTCCAGAATGGCTACTCCAGTCTACAATTCTACACAGTATACAAAGGTTTTTTAATTCCTTTATTTCACTACTCCTTTAATTTGTATTTCTGTAGTTACTAATGTGTATAAATTTTTGTTATACTTCATATACGTATTAGCCTTTTCTGTTTCCTTTTCTGGCAAATTTCATATTCTTTTTTGTGAGAGATCGCAATTTTTGATGTGACTGTTAGTGTAGTTGATTTGCAGAAATTTATCATAACATTTATTGCTTAAACATTCTAAATCATTCACTTGTTCATTTTAGATATTATAAATACCAGCTTTTCTCATTCTGCCATTGATCTCTTAACTTTAGCTGTGTGTCCTTTGTTCAGAAAAGTTATTGATTTTGTAAGTTTACCTTGGTCAAATAATATTGATGGACTCTCTTATCAATGCTGACAGTTTTCTATTGATTCAACTCCTCTAGTATTTTTCTAGTTTATTGTTCTTGATCAACTTTTCCTAGAATATATTATTACCATTTAGTCTACAAATAAAAGATTTCCTTCTTTTCCAAAAACTATAGTTATACTTTGAATTTTAACAATGTTTCTTATTCTCCAATACTTATTACCTATGTTCTGTTTTCATAATTGTTCTAAATATATGTTATGTTCTCATGGTTAGTAACACCACTTACACATATACTGTATTTCCTTTGTCTTCCATAACTATATTTATATTTCTAATCAGTTTTATTTAGACTTTTTAAAGGCTCCACTCTGATTCTTTCAAGTCTGTCTTAATGTCCCAAAATATAAAATAGAGTAAGCAAATGTGTGTGTGTGTGTATCTAGGGTTTTTGATGTTGACTTGCTTTCTGTATTGTGTTTTACTTCTCCTTTCCATCTTTTTCTAAGCTCTGTAAACTTAGTTTTCTTTTCTGATTGCATATTTTTTCTTCATATTTAATTCATTAGAACTCAAAAAGACTTTATGAGAAGTTATCTTTTCATTTATGGTTGTTCATCTAGTGATATTTTTATCTTTCTTTTCTTTCCCTGTTCTTTTTATGCTTATTGAATTTTTAAAAAGTCTCTGAGTATGTCATCCATGCTTATTTATTTCTGTTTTGTTTTAGCAATTTTGAATGGGGCACAAAAGTCTGGATTAAGCATTTGTGGAAATATAATTAAGGATGAAGCAATGGACACCTAGTACATATTCTCATCATCTTTCTTTGTCATCTCCTCTGTAAAAGACTCTACTTGAATTTACCTTTACCCTGGTCAGCTGAGCAGAATATCTTCAGAGTTTTCATAGTAGAGTCCCTTGTTTCAGGAGTCTATAAAATATTTAGCAAAGGATAATTTGTCTTCAGCTGACTTTGATTGGGAGTCACAAAAAAGCCTGTGGTATATGCACTCCATGTTGTTTGCTTTCTGGAAGGACAACGGGTCTATCCAGCTTCTTATCCAGCTTCCCTCTCCCATCAACCTTACTTTTGAAGACCTGTATTCTATTCACACCACACATGTAAGTTATCTTTATTCTTTCAGAGATGTGTCATCTAGTTTGAGGAATTTCCAAAATATCTTCAGGAGCTTGTACTTTCTTTTAACACCTTCTCCTATTTTAAAAAAAATTGTATTTGAAGTTTGTGATTTAGGATGCCATTATTTCCTTGTCTCATTGAAGATAAAGCAGTTTTATTTTTAAACCCCGTTAATGTTTCAGTTGTCATTACAGAAAAGAAAAGATAAAATTACCAAAGGGAAGAATGGTTAACTCATGAAGGTGAAAATGACATAAGAGCAATATTTTAAAATTGGGTAAAGCATTGGTGGGTAAAAATATTTTTTATGACGGATTTTGAAAGTCTGCTGTTATTGTGAAATTTTCCATTTCTTTTAAGGGATCAGATGGTCTGATGATTGGAGTGGGCTTGCAATTACTGCAGAATGTAAAAGTCAGGACCTGAACATGGAATGTTATCCACTGCGCCAGAAGTAACCAATGAGGCAGACCTACTGACCCTGACATCCACCTTGGGTCCACCTTTTCCTGGGCAGGACCCCTGGCCCTTTACCCTGTATAAAAACCCTGAACAGCCAAAGCCACATGTGATTTCTTCTGGCTCTCCCACCCTGACTTGCTCCCTGGGGATCTGGAGATTTCACCTGGGACACAGACTCTAATAAATCTCAATCCACTGCTTTTGTCTGACTCCGGTGAACCTGCCTGGCGAGCTTACTTCTTTGGCCACCTGCTGCCTTGCGAGCTTTCAATTGGTGCCGAAACCTGGGAGGGCTTTTGATCTTCTCCACTGGGGGAAAGTCAGCCCTCTCATTCAAAAGAACCAGGAGATTTCTGCACTGCTGTTTCTCTTTATCTGGGCCAACAGAACTGGGGTAAGTTGCCTTTCCTATTGTCTTCCAGTTGTTCTCCCATTACTGGTCTGTAGGTAAGTCGGGTGCGCCACAGACTCCCACCATTTGGTCATGGTGGACTGGGAGACATCCCAGACTCTGCTAGCCCCCCATTTTCTCTGTTCTAGAAGCCCTGTGCCTGCCCCTCTTGCCCACAGGGTGGAACTCATGTCGGGCTCTCCCGCCCATAATGGAAACCATATGCCCACCCCTTCCCCCTGCCACCTCTTCTGTCTCCTCCCCCATCTCCACCCCTTTGTTCCATTTTCATGGTTGATAAACAAGAACATCATCTGCAGCTGTGTGCCATGTGGCATCTACATGCTGTGCTGAGCCCGCAAACCCACCACCCCATGGCCGTGTGGACCAGTGCCACCAAGCAGCACTCTCTTTCCCTCTGGTTGCTACCCCTTGCTCGCCCACCTGTCGCCTGCCACCCCGCAGATGCAGCCAGCCCTCTTCCCCGTACCCCGTTGGGGTGGGCTCGGGCAGCTGAAAGTGCCTGTCGAGATGGCAATTGAGCTCAGAGAGCACAGTGAGGAGCTGTCCAAGGCAGAACTTCAGCCAGTTCACCCCAGGCTCCGCCAAACGTGCTCCCTGAGCTGTCCTTCGCTACTGCCCAGCCCGTGCCCAGCCTCTGCCCAGCCTCTGCCCAGCCCCCACCCAGCCCCTGCCAATGCCCAACAGCCAGGTGCCACAACACAGCCACCGCCTGGGACCCACACATGCATGGGTTCAGCTTGTCCTTGCCTCCCACCAAACCCAGCCCACAGGGCCCTCTGAACACTCTCCCCGGTGTTGCTACTCTTCTTCCGCTGTCCCTTCAGCATTTACCCATTCATATCCACAGGTGCTGAAAGCCCTACATTCACCTGGTGAAGACCGCTGCAATTACCCACTCCCCTCACTTGACTTAACCATTTTTGTACACGGCAGTTCTGTGCTGAACAAAGCCACTTATGCAATGCTTAGGCAGAATCACCACCACCTAATTCCAAATATGCTTTCTTAATTCCTCACTCACTTTCATCTTTCTCTGCTGACTCCTCTACTTATATTAACAGGGAAATTACCCAAAATCCAGATAAAAATCCAGCTTTATTCCTTAACCGCCTTACAGAAGCCCACAAACCCCTATCTGAAATCTGGTAAAAATGGCCTTTATAGTCTACAATGCCCGAAAGGCAGGCTCATTTACAGAAAAAGGTAGCACTCCAGTCCCAATCCCTGGTAGTTAACCTGTGGCCTGCTGTTCCAGCAAGAGCTCCAAAGGAGGACCAGCTGTCACCTCTGCCAGGGGCAAGCCCATGGCCCCAACCAAGGCATCTCTACATACAAACAAGCAGGACACACTGGAAGAGTGACTGCTTTATGGCTGGTCCCTCCCTAGCACCTCCACACAGGGGTGTGACCAGTCAAATGGTCACTTCCCCTCAACTGTTGGGACTTAAGGAAGTCTGAAGAAACCTGAACTCAAGGATCACTAAGCCCAGGGCACGCTCCAGGGTAACCTTGTGGACACAGGCACTACTTATTCTGTTTTGCCTGCCCACTCTGGGCCTTTATTTCCTTCCCAGGTTTTGGTTATGGGAATTGATGGAAACCCTCCTTCCCAAACAGAACAGTTAAGTTAGCCTGTGCCTTGGAGGCACATTCTTTCACATACTCTTTCCTGGTTATTCCTTCCTGTCCAGTCCTCCTCCTAGTCAGAGATGTTCTCCAACTTTTGGGAGCCACCCTTCAACTTCTTCCCAGGCATATTACTAGTACTCACCTTCTTCTACCTCTGTTTCTTACATTCTCTAGCTCTCCCACACCACCTATCCTACTGTTACCCCCAGACCTGGTTGACCCCCAAGTCTGGGACACCTCCAAGCCAGTCATCGACTCCCACCACAAGTCAGTCTTTATCTAACTGAAACCTCATGCTAAGTTTCCTTCATGTCCTCAGTTTCCAGGAAGGACTTAAACCCATAGGTCAGTTACTCAGGGACTCCTCATCCCTACTGACTCCCCCCTGTAATACTCCTACATTGCCTGTTTGTAAACCCTCAGGAGCCTATCGCTTGTTTGTCCAGGACCTCCGCCTAATTAATGAGGCAACTATTCCCATCCACCCAGTGGTTCCTAAACTTTCACTCTTTTTACCCGCATTCCCCTTCTACCACTCACTTCACAGTACTGGATCTCAAACACTAGTTCTTTACAGTTCCTCTTCACCTTGACTACTATTATTCTTTGTCTTCACATGGGAGGATCCTGCATCCTTTAGATCTTGACAGCTGACATGAACAGTTTTCCAGGCAAAAACTGGCAGATTGATTTCACCCATATGCCCAGATGCAAAAAAGCTCCATTACTTACTTACCTTGATTGATACTTTTTCAGGCTGAATAGAAACCTTCCCTACCCCCAGGGAAACTGCTGACATCGCCGCATCTTTCCTCATTGAGCAGATTATTCCCAAATTCAGACTTTCTGCATCCATCCAGTCAGACGACAGTCCAGCCTTCACCTCTCAGATTGTTCAAGTAGTCTCCAGAAGCCTCAACATCACCTAAAGACTTCATATCCACTACTGACCCCAATCCTCAATGGTAAAGTCTACACAGGGACAACAGCCAGCCATCCCGAGGTTTCACTTAGAATCTAAAAGTTTATATTCAGGTGGTTCTTCAGGCTCACCTAACCATCCAGGAGCAGGAAAAGGCGATCCAACCACAGATCAATGCAGCTACTCAGCCTAATGCTAATCCTTTCTCAGGTCTTACTCTGATACATCAAGGTCTTCAACTTCTCAATCTCTCGAGAGTTAATAACAACTCATATTGTTCTCTTTGTGCAGGTTTGGACCAGACCCCACTAACAGCCGTTCCTATGAGTACCCCTCTTAATACTTCCTCAACGCCTCAAAGGACCTTTATTCACCTTTGGAGGGAGTTCCCCCTTATAACAACTCCTCAGGGAACTTTTCATACTGTTACACTTTCTCTAACTCAGTACCTTGCAACTAAACCATACAGGTCTCTTCTCCCATGTTTGCTCCTCCAGGATTTCTTTTCTGATGTAATGGTTCTCTGACAAAGAATTAGATCCCAATATGCCCTTCGCTTTCTGTGTGCCCTCCACTTTAGTTCCTCAACTGACTCTATATAGTGAAGTTGAATTAATCTGGCCTGTTCAGAACCCTGGCATCCCTACAGAGACAAATAGCATCTGTTACCCAAGTTTCCTTACAGAACTGCCAAACACTAGATCTTCTGACAGCGTACAAAGGAGAAACATGTCTATTCCTAGCGAAAGAATACTACTACATCAACAAAATTGAACTCATTGAGAAAAACGTTAAACTGTCCAGCATCTGAGTTTGCCCAGAGCTGCGTGAGTGAGGTTGCCAGGGTGACATGCAACCAAATGCTCCTACACCCTTACAGCCACCTCCCCACCAACCGAGACCCCAAAACCTTTTTTTCCCCACGATGCCTCCAACCATGCAGGAAGCAGCCAGACAGTCTCGGGAGCCCTATATCACCAAAAACGTCGGGATGTCAGGTCGAATTTGGGTAGCTGCAGGGGGAGGGAGCAAGGACACCTAGCAGCACACTGTGCCAGAAGTGACCAATGAGGCAGACCTACTGACCCTGACGTCCACCTTGGGTCCACCTTTTCCTTGGCAGGACCCCTGGCCCCTTCCCCTGTATAAAAACCCTGAGCGGCCAAAGGCACATGCGACTTCTTCTGGCTCTCCCACCCTGACTTTCACCCCGGGGGTCTGGAGATTTTACCCAGGACACAGACTCTAATAAATCTCAATCCACTGCTTTTGCCTGACTCTGGTGAACCTGCCTAATGAGCTTACTTCTTTGGCCACCCACCACCTTGCAACCTTTCAGAACCATTTTTTTAAATTGTTTCCAAAAATTGAATCTTATACTAGAAGAAGAACTTTCCCTCTCTTTCTCTCTCACACACAGAAAAAAAGACTCAATGAAATAAAAGATTAAAAGCATACAGGGAAAACAGGAAAGCAAAGTGAAAAGAGTGCAAGAGGAAAGTACATTTTAACAGCAGGGAATGATGTGACTGGAAAAATTGAATAGAACTTGAAAGAGAGTTAGGAGATCTAGAAGTCAAAATTAATGACAAATTATGAAGTCTGCCTACAGAAAACAGGAAATATATAGAGAGTGAAAGGATCTTCCAACTATAAATCTAATTATTGATGATCCCAAATTGGTAAACTGTAAGATTGCCAGCACAGTACTTTCTTATGTCCTGTTGTTTTAAAATTTTTTCTTGAATTAAAAATTGGGAGATTTTTCATGTTCATAATTTTATGGCATAGAGTAATCCATGTATCACTCATGCAGCTGTGTCCAACTGGTTTGGCTTAGCACACTAGGGCACTTGGTAACTGTCAGCATCCATAAAAGCTGTGCTATGACACTGTTAACTGAGAAGGATTTAATTAGTTGATTAATTAATTACATGCTCTTTCCTATACTTTTATCTGGATACACAGAGGCCAAATAAGTAAGACTTACACAGAGGTATAAATTAAGTGTTCATTTTTCTTTCAAGTAAATTGTTGTATTATTTTTAATGTTCAGTGTCTGAGGTTTCTAACTTTAAATAGGTAACCACTCTTTTCTCTCTTTTTTTTTTAGTGTTCTAAGTCTGCTAATGATTGTAAACATGTGAGTAAAAAGTGTCATAATATAAATATTAACCTGGAACCTTAAAAAATTAACTTCTTAAAGCCATGTTAATAGTAGATGATAAGATCTAAATTCTAAACCAGATATTCTTTCTCTCTCTCAAGCTAATGATGTAATGATATAATTTTCTCATTTGGTAAAATGATTACTAAAGTCTTAGCTAAATAATGATTTCATGAACAGGTATATAACTCTGAACCTAAAGTAAGTGACTTAAGAGGTTTGGGTTTTGGGGGGTTTTTTTGTACTGAGTATTGACCCCAGAGGCTATTTACCACTGAGCCACTCCACAATCATAGTCCTTTTTATTTTTTACTTTGAGATAGGGTCTCACAAAGTTATTGATGGCCTTACTAAGTTTTGGAAGCTATCCTCTAACTTATGATCCTCCTGCCTCAGCTCCAGAGTCTCTGGGAATACAGGTGTGTGCCAGTGAACCCATATGCTTAATAGTTTTCAGTGCATCTTGGACATTTGATAAGATATTGATATTTTGAAGGCATTGTGCTAGAAAGTTAAGCCACCGGAAGAGGGGAAATGATTTAAAAAAAATGCATAGATATTTATGCAACAGGTCAAAAATAATAAACAAATGCTCACAAGGGGGTATTGAAGGGTTATGGAAAATAATATTCCTATAGAATAACTCCCCCAAAAAATGAAGGGATGGTATGGCTTGAGAAGCGGGAAAGGAGACTGATCAACCATTAAACCTCTCCCAGTGCATTCCTGATAACAATGGGCCCTGGGGAAAAGGGTGGATATGGAATGCTAGGCCCTAAACCTTGACCTTCTCCAGGTCAACCTAATCCTGAATGACATTGGTCAAGATTTGAATACTCATCCTTCAGCATCTAATTTTCACCTGTACAGCTGGCCCCTGATGGTCAAAACTGCACATACTCAATGATTACATCCTCCTCCTCCTACCCTATAAAATCAGAATCTCCCCTGTAACTGACGGCCATTTTCCATCAGGAAAGTGGACCCGAATGACGCCTGATTCTGCGAAGGAATAAAGGCTTCTCTGAATCCATCGAGGTCTGCCTCCCCCCCTTTTTTTTTTTTCCTTTTTGCACTTATATTTTTGGTTCCCTGACCAGGAAATGGGTGTAAGGTAAAAATGATCCTTCCCCCTTACCTGTCCCCTTCCCCTGCAGTTAAGTTAAATGGCTGATGAGACCTGGGGAGTGACCATTGAGAGTCCGGCACCCCTATGGTTCTCTGAAGTCGGGGGTCACCCCAGCCACTGCTTATGCTACGGCTGAATCCCCAAACTAACTGCATACCCTACCTTGTAGGAAGAGACCCTCCACACCCTCCGAGTCCACTTTGGCTTAACGGCTGCCAGTATGCAACCCGAAACCGACCCCAACCCTGGGCTAGGTTGTCACGGCCTATGCTATGTGGATGGTGCGAGGGCTTGTATGGAGTCCTTTATTGGTGCTGTAGGCATCCTCTTTCTGACCCCTTCCCCACCCCACCACCCGAACCCTTCTCCATACCAGTTAAGTTAAACGGCTGATGAGACCTGAGGAGTGACCGTTGAGAGTCTGGCACCTCTATGGTTCTCTGAAGTCGGGTGTCCCCCCAGCCACCACTTATGCTACCACTGAATCCCCAAACTGACTGGGTGCACCATTTCCACACCCACCGCCTTCCCCTATCCCTCCCTTCCTGATACCCCGCAGACTTCCGGATCAGAGACTTCTTCTTGCCATTTTGCTCCTGCATCCAACATTGGACTTTAAATTCTCCAAAAAGGTAAAGATCCCTTCGTCCATGTCATTGCGAAATTGGGGTGAAATTTCTGTCCGGTCTCTAGCAGATAGGTAACCTGCCCTGAGACCCCGCCTTTTGGCTCACGGGACCCGGGGGGTCCCTCCACCATTGAAATTGAGGTGAAGACGTTCCCCATTTCTGGTGGCACTGTCCAGTTTAGTGTTGGAAAGAATCCAGGGGACGCTTTGGTTTCAATCTGACACTCTGTTCACCCATCCTCAACATGGAAGCAATCAGTCAATTCCACAGGACTCCCCTTTGGGTTACAGGCACCCTGCCCTGAGACCCATGCCTTTTGACCCACAGGACCCCGGGGGTCCCCCCATAGGTCTCTAGCAGATAGGTGCCCTAATTAAACACCTCATGAAGCTCAGCACCCAAATTTGGCCACACTACAAATTGGATAACCTGCGCCAATGGCCCAAATATGGAACTTTTGATCAAGAAATTCTCCAGAAATTAAAAGATCACTTGTTGCAAAATGGCAATTGGAGTGAGGTCCCATACCTCGAAGCCTTCGCTCAAACCCCCCATTATGCAAACCGTGTCCCACTTTGCAATTGGTTCTTGCCGGCTCTCAACTTTCTTCCTCATTTACAGCCCCAGAAATAGCAGATGAACCACCTCCTTACAGACTCCCGGGGTCCCCTAGCCCTCGCATCAGGCCCCCTCCCCCAAAATTCCACTACTACCCCAACAGATGCCCTTCAACTAAGTCCCAACTGCCTCCATAACTGACTCCTCCCCGCAAAGTGCAGCTGCCCCACCGTCAGATCCACCTCGTCAGACTGCACAGACTAGTTCTCCTCCCCCCTGCCATCCTCACTCCATACAAGGTCTAAAAATCTCCCAGTAAAACACAGGTTCCCTCTCTGGGAGGTGGCAGGAGCTGAAGGTACGGTCCGGGTCCAAGTTCCCTTCTCCATGACAGATATGTCTCAAATTGAGGGTAGATTAGGAACTTTTTCTGAAAACCCTTCTAAATATAGGAAGTAGTTCACCCACTTGACTCAGGCCTATCACCTTACTTGGGCAGATGTGTACTATATATTAAGATCCACCCTGACCAATGATGAACGCACCTGAATTTGGCAGGCCGCAAGAGATCATGCAGAACTTCTACATGGCCAAAACCCTAATATCCGTCCAGCAGCAGATGCTGCCATCCCTTCAGTTGAACCTAATTGGACTTATCAGCCTGAAGACCCTGGGGTCCTCAGAATCCAACATATGA
Organism: Glaucomys volans; assembly: GCA_020662805.1. Taxonomy (NCBI): domain Eukaryota; kingdom Metazoa; phylum Chordata; class Mammalia; order Rodentia; family Sciuridae; genus Glaucomys; species Glaucomys volans. Next base: position 4,745 of record JAJEJO010003367.1, on the reverse strand, counting down.
TCAGTTGCCTCCTTGAAGGAATGACAAAGAATTTTCACACTCAGATTAACTGGGAAAAAATTAAGGAAATTACACAGGGACCTGATGAAAATCCTGCCCTATTTTTGGCCCAACTGACTGAGGCCATCACCAAGTATACAACTTTGGACATTAACAGTCCTGGTGGCAGTCTTTTTCTTCATTTTAACTTTATCAGCGGGTCTGCACCTGACATCCGCAAAAAACTCAGACAATTAGAGAAGGGTCCCGAGTCTCCCCAGCAGTTACTTTTAGACACAACTTTCAAAGTTTTTAATAACTGAGAAGATGAGGCCAAAAAGGAGAAAGAGCAACATCTTAAAACTAAATACCAGCTCCTGGCCTCTGCCATTCAGAGCCCAAGGAAAGCCCCTATGGCTCATGGCTTCACCCGACCACCTAATAACTTCATGGCTCATGGCTCCACCATTATACCTCCCGAACCCTGCTTCCGATGTGGGCAACAAGGACACTGGGCAAAAGCCTGCCCTAATCCGAGGAACCCCTCCAAAGCCTGTCCCAAATGTGGACAATAGGGACAGGTGGATTGTCCCCAGGGAAGGACACCCCTTACCCTGGTACAGCCACCTGATTCCCAAATCCCATTCACTGAGTTGCTGGAATGAGGGGGCCCGGACTTCATTACCCCTGCCACCTCAGATGGCACATCTGAGGAGCCCCGGGCCAGAGGGATGGTAAATGGCCATGCAGTCTCATTCATGGTTGATACTAGGGCAAGTCTTTAGCTCTTTAATGAATGGCATGGATATATTTTTAAATCAAATACCCCATTTATGGGAGTTTCAGGTACCCCTACATATTCACTACAAACACTTCCCCTTTTTTGCACATTTGGCTCCCTTGCAATATCCCATTCCTTCATAGTTATACCTAGTTGCCCTGTTCCCCTTTTGGGTTGAGACTTCTTCACAAATTAAAAGCTTCCATCATCATTCCCCCTTTTAAAATCCACTACCATTTTTTTTAATGCACACTGACCCAGACCTGGTCCCTGCGCCCCCTAAGCCTCCCAGTTGCCCTTTACTTGCTAGAATTAATCACACAGTCTGGGACACTTCTCTACCTAAAACAGCCAAACATCATTCCCCAGTCAGGATCCAACTGAGACACTAAGCTCCTCCCTTTGGCTCTCCTCCAGATCTGAGCATTGCCCAAAAAGCCCCTTATGCTCAGCCCCTTTGAACTTCTTTATGAGTGACCTCTTGTCCCACCCACCATTCAACCTCAATCACCTAGTATTCCTCCTGAGGCTCTAAAACCCCTCCCAGCTCACCTCAGGGCTACCTTCTGGAAGTATGCACACACTCATCTTTCCCAGCCCTGATCTTCAGAGGTCCCTCATCCTATTTTCATAGGAGATTTAGTTTACCTCTCCCCTTCCCAACCTGTAACCCCCTTACAAGAAAAGTGGACAGCCCCCTTCAAGGTAATTTTAACCACTCCCACTGTAGCCAAGTTAGAAGGCCACACATCCTGGATCCACCTATGCAACTTGAAGCTTGTTCCTGCTAATGCCTCTTATCACTCCAGTCCTACAGGCCCCACCCAACTCCGCATTACTAGCCTCCCTGCCATTCCTAAGGAAGCTGCTGAGTCACACACCCCAAATTCCTAATGTCCCTTTCTCTAGCCGCCTTTCATCTTTTCCTAATGACACTCGGAAATTAATTAAATTTACTATATTCACTCCCCCTTCATCTTTCTCCTTCTCAAGCATTAGACCTCATTTGGAATCTTTGGCTTCAAGGAACATTTATTGACTTAACCCCCACCCAGATTTCTTTTTTCTCTCTGTGTTTTCTGTATATTGTCTTTCAATTCCATAAACAGCCGCTCTGGACCTGAACCGGTGGAGAATGAAGAAGTTTGGGGCAGTTTAGCTGAAAGAATTTCTTCTCTGAATCCTTTTAAATTCATTTCTACACATGTAGCTGGATTACTAGCTATAACTGTACTATTAATTTTATTTCTGTTCTTATTTTGCATTATTTGCTAAGCAGGAAGGAAACAATTAAAGCAACAGGAAACTGATTCCAAGGCTAGTCTTGCTGGCTATGCTCTGAAGGACCAACACTCCCAGAATCATGGAGCAATTTCTTAAAAAGTTTACCTGCACAGCCCCAGAAGCTTCCTGGAACACAAAGATGTCATTCTCCTGCTCACCTCCTGACCCACTGAGACCACAAAAGGGAACTCCCCCTACAGTGACCTCAAGACCCCTACCCTACACTCTTCCCTACCAGGGTTTTCATACTCTGTTCCAGAACTCTGAAAGGAGTGCTTCCCCCACCTCTTTGCCCCTTCTCAGCTCGAAGCAGCCAGATCTGACTTTACGGCGCCCCATTTCCCTCTCCCCTTTCAGAGTCTGGAATGAAGGGTTATGGAAAATAATATTCCTATAAAATAACTCCCCCCAAAAATGAAGGGATGGTGTGGCTTGAGAAGCGGGAAAGGAGACTGATCAACCATTAAACCTCTCCCAGTGCATTCCTGATAACAATGGGCCCTGGGGAAAAGGGTGGATATGGAATGCTAGGCCCTAAACCTTGACCTTCCCCAGGTCAACCTAATCCTGAATGACATTGGTCAAGATTTGAATACTCATCCTTCGGCATCTAATTTTAACCTGTACAGCTAGCCCCTGATGGTCAAAACTGCACATATTCAATGATTACATCCTCCTCCTCCTACCCTATAAAATCAGAATCCCCCCTGTAACTGATGGCCATTTTCCATCAGGAAAGTGGACCCGAATGATGCCCGACTCTGCGAAGGAATAAAGGCTTCTCTGAATTCTTCGAGGTCTGCCTCCCTTTTTTTTTTTTTTCCTTTTTGCGCTTACAGGTATGAAACATTCAAGGGTTTAAGAAAGAATAAACACCCTGACGAATTAGAAAGTCTAATGGAAATGTCATTTGAAATGGGTTGAGAGGGATGGGTAGAATTTGAAGACAACAGCAAAGGACATAATCATTCTCTTTCAACTGTTATGCTTCTGGTTTAGATGCTCATCCCATTCTACTTGATATTACCCTTTTGGTGACTTCTTTCTGCACTTCAACCTTCTTTACAAACACTCTGCAACCTGACCTCTACTGATTAATCACATTTCCTTGATAAGGAAAACATTTTGTTCTAAAAAAAAATCACTTTGTCTATACTCATACTAATCTCTCTGTGTCATACTTCTTCCCTTCCATTAAGCAGATTGCAAATGAGTACAGAAATCTTAGTTCCTTTTCACTGTGTTCTTTGACCCCAAGATGAATAAGTGTTATTGCACAGGTATTTCTGAGTCTTGTTGCATATTCTTTGATTATTTACTCCAATATTGTATCATTTTCTTTATGAGCTTGACCTTTCAAGCAAACTGTGGGATTTCTTCTATCAGGGGCAGTGTCCTAAAGTCAATACTTCAGGCACAATTGTCAAGTGTGTAAGTATTTCTGTGTGTGCAAATCCAAAGGGTGTATAGCAGGGTTCATAGAAGCAACTGTTGATACTGAAAAGCAAGCGCTGGGTTCTTGGGTTGCCTCTTCCTCTGAGGTTATAATGCACTAATAGGAGCACACCTAAAATTAAGGTCATGCAACCTGGAAGCCTACATGCTGCTACAAAGCGGTAATAGCAGTTCACCACTATATAATTCTCCCTGCGTTTCAATGTGCTTTGCCAGTCATCATCTAAATGCTTTTCTTCAGGGGAGGGCCAAGGTGGCCATGCATTTTTCCCTGGAGATCAGGGGAAACACCCCTTTCTTTCAGATTGTAAGAAACAAAAGGGGTGCTGCTTTCCTGCAACTGAGAGTGGGGATTCCCACTCCAGAAACATGCAGCTTCCAGAATGCTCTCTGGCGCTGAAGGAGACCCAAGCAAAGGAACACATTGGAAGGCTCTGGGTGCCCCTCACCCATCTTCCTAGAGAAGGGTCTGGAGCCCCCGGAAATCGCTAATTAACTCGCCCCCATTGATCGTCCTCAGGCACCCCATTCCGTCATCATTGTGTTATGCTAATGAAGCGGAGGCTCATTGGCTGGGCCTCCAGCAACAGCTCCAAAGGACACGTGCAGGGACAGCCAGGTCGGCCGGCGCCTGGGCCCAAAACCCCATGGTGTTTCCATTCGCCTCTCCTGGACTGTGCAGGGTGCCCGCCGCCCGGAATCAGCCTGCAGGATGCCCTCGTAGGAGGCTCTTTCACCTGCCTTTCAGGAAAGTGCCTCACAATCACGCAGAGCTAACTTCCACCCCTTTGCCCTCTCTCTAGGGACCGCGTATTTTTGGCTTCTTTCTCTCTCTCTCCCCTTTTTTTTTTTTTTTTTTTTTCAGCGAAGTAACTTTTGCATTCCCGCCTCCCCCTACATCCTGGGGACCAGAGGCGGTGCCCAGCCTGGGGGTGGTTCCCTGGCAGTTTAGATTCTAGTCAGAGCCAGACTCTTGCTCCAGGGCTTGGTTTGCATCATCCCATCCCACCCTCGGGAAGGAGGAGCCAGCCCCCTTTGGAGCCTCAGCTTCTGGCACTAAACCAACCCCTCCCCCTCCGCGTCCCCTTCCTCTCCTCGCATCCCTCTCGGCCATCACATTTTACTCATCTCCTCCCTCTACACCGCAACATTGTCTTTCGTTCTCCTCCATCTCCACCATTTGTTGTTTGATGCTTCCCACTCTTTGAGGAAGAATGGTTGATTTGGAGAGCGAAGTGCCCCCTCT
>JAJEJO010003365.1:90274-127061 GCA_020662805.1 Glaucomys volans | reverse complement strand
GCCTTTTTCAAGGATCAGATGGCTGTATCTGTTTGTGTTTATGTCTCTGACTTCTATTCCATTGATCTATGTGTCTGTTTTTATGCCAGTGGCATGCTGTTTTTCATGTTATACCTCTGTAGTCTAGTTTAAAAACAGATATTCTGCTGCTACCAGCATTGCTCTTTTTGCTCAGAAATGGTTTGGCTATTCTGGGTCTCTTATTCTTCCATATAAAATTTAGGACTGTTTTTTCCAGTTCTGTGAAGAATGTTGTTGGTATTTTAATAGGAATTGCATTGAGTTTGTAGATCACTTTTGATAATATGTACATTTTTACAATATTAATTCTGCCTATCCATGAACACAGGAGGTCTTTTCCTCCTCTAATGTCTTCTTCAATTTCTTTCTTTAGTGTTCTATAATTTTCATTGTAGAGTTCCATCACCATCATTGGTTATTCCAGTTATTTTTTGAGGGTACTGTAAATGGAATTATTTTCCTGATTTCTTTTTCAGTGGATTTGTTATTGGTGTATAGGAAAATTACTAATTTTTATATATAGATTTTTGTATCCTGCTACATTACTGAATTTATTTATCATCTCTATAAGTCTTCTGGTGAGCTTTTTGGATCTTCAGTGTACAAGAAAATATCATCTGTAAATGGTGATTTATAGATTCCTATTTCTATTTCCTATTTCTCTTCCTATTTCTATTCCTTTTATTTCCTTCTCTTGCCTAATTGCTCTGGTTAAAATTGAATAGAAGTGGTGAAAGTGGACACTCTTGTCCTGTTCTTGAGTTTCATTTTTTCTCTTTTTTCTATGATTTTGACATTGGGTTTGTCAGATAGGGCCTGTATGAAATTGAGGTAAGTTCCTTCTATCTCTAGTTTCCTCAGTGTTTTATTATGAATGGGTGCTGACTTTTGTAAAAGGCTTTTTCTACATATATTAAGATGATCATCTGATTCTAGTCCTTGATTCTATTTATGTGGTGAATAACACTTATTGTTTTGCATATACTGAACTATTCTTGCACCCAAGAAATGAAGACATCTTGATCATGATGTACAACCTTCTTACTGTGTTGTTGAAAAGGATTTTTTCAATTGTAAGGAGACTCAATTTTATTAAGTAAATACTGATAAGGATGACATGAAGTACAGAAAAATATTTTGATAAGAAACACAATCTTGGCTTCATAAACAGATTACTTAAAATGTAAAGAAAGACTTTTCACAATCTCACTTCAAGAACAAATTAGTAAACTAAGAAAACTGTCATTTTAACAGAGAAGACAAAACTCTGGTTTTGCATCAGTGGTCTGGTTATAGTCATGCTCCTTTTAAAAAAACTTGAATATAAATCCTTTAAAATCCTAGTGATTTTGTAATATTTTATTAAGACTTTTTATATCTATATTCATCAAGGATTTTGATTGTAGCTTTCTCTCCTTGATGTCTTCTTATCTGGTTTTGGCATCAGAGTGATACTGGCTTCATAGAATGATTTTTGGAAGTGTTACATCTTTCTATCTCATGGTATAATTTGCAAGCATTGGTGTTAGTTCTTCTTTAAAGGTCTGGTAGAATCCATCTGATCCTGAGCTTGTGTCTGTTGGAAGGATTTTTATTATTTATTCAATCTCATTGCTTGTTATTGGTCTGTTTAGGTTCTCTCTATTCTCTTGGTTCAAATTTGGTAAGTCATATGTGTCTAGAAAATTGTACAGTTCTTCTAGATTTTCCAATTTATTGGAATATAAATTTTCAAAATACTCCCTAATCATTGGATGTCAATGATGACTGTGACTATTGTTCCTTTTCATCCTTAATTTTATTAATTTGGATCTTCTCTTTCTTGGTTAGTTTGGCTAAGGTCTTATCAATCTCTTCTACCTTTATTAAAAAAAACAAATCTTTGTTATATTGATGCTTTGTATTGCTTTTTTCTCTATTTCATTAATTTTGGCTCTGATCTTAATCATTTCCTTCCTTCTATTGGTTGTGGAATTGGTTTGTACTTCTTTTTTTAGGAACTTGAGATGTATCATTAGATTATTTACTTGGGATTTTTTTAAATGTAGGCACTCATAACTATAAACTTAGAACCACTCTCATACTTTCCAAGAAATGTTGATATGTTGTACCTCTATTCTTATTTGATTCTAAGAATTCGTACATTTTTCCTGATTTCTTCTATGATTCACACATCATGCAAAAGTGTATTGTTCAGTTTCCACATCCTTATATACTTTTTGTAGTTTTTCTTGCTGTTGAGTTCTAATTTTATTCCATTATATCTCACAAGATGCAAGAAATTAGCCAGGCATGGTGGTGCACACCTGTAATCCCAGTGACTCAGAAGACTGAGGCAGGAAGATTATGGGTTCAAAGCCAGCCTCAGCACGGGCAAGGCACTGAGCAACTAAGTGAGACCCTGTCTCTAAATCAAATACAAAATAGGACCAGGGATGTGGCTCAGTGGACAAGTGCCCCTGAGTTGTTCAATCCCCAGTTCCAAAAAAAAATGCAAAAAATTATATTTATTTTTTAAAAATATTTGCCAAAACTTGCTTTGGGACCTAAAATATGGTCCATTTTGGAGAAAGTTCCATGAGCAGCTGAGAAGGAAATGTATTCATCTATTGTTGGATGAAATATTCTGTAGATATCTATTAAGTCCATTTGATTTATAGCATTTTTTGGTTCTAAATCATCTTTGTTGTTTTCATGTTCTTATTTATAGGTGAGAGAATTATGTTGAATCACCCAGTGTTCCTGTGCTGGAATCTATATGAGACTTATGTTAAGTAATGTTTGTTTTATGTAATTAGATGCACCAACATTTGGGGCATAAATATTTACTATCACTATATCTTCTCTTTGAACTGTTCACTTTACCAGTATGAAATGACTTTCTTTTTCTCTCCTGAATAATTTTGGCTTAAATTCTGCTTAGTCAGACATGAGAGAGTCTACTCATACTTGCTTTCAGGCTCCATTTGCATGGAATACCTTTATCCCTCCTTTCATTTTCAGCCTGTGGATGTGCTTGCCGGAGAGTATGTCTTTTGAAGGCATCATATAATTGAATCACTTTTATCTTTTTCTTTCTTTCTTAATTATTTTTTGTTGTTGTTGGTGGTGGTGGCGGTGGTTGTTATTGGAGATTGAACTACTCAGGGGCACTCAACCACTGTGCCACATCCCCAGCCCTAATTTTGTATTTTTATTTAGAGACAGAGTCTCAATGAGTTGCTTAGCACCTTGCTTTCCGAGGCTGGCTTTGAACTCATAATCCTCCTGCCTCAATCTCCTGAGTCTCTGAGAAGAGATATATTCACCCTTGAAATTGTTTCATTTTTGTGGATGGGGATAGGTTTGTTAAGTCTTGCAAGGCTGCTGCCCAATATGCTCACCCACACAGCCAGTGACTGATACAGATTCTGCCTCACCCCTTATTCAAAGAACCTGTCTTTGTGCTGTGGAGGTGTGTGGGGGACATGTTAGCTTCTCCTACAAGCCCTTCTGTGTCTGGGCAAGGTGGCATGGGTCCAGTAGTTGGATGCTTTCCACCCAACTCTGAACCATCCCAGTACCATCCACTGTCAGTCCTGCTCCTTTTCACAGAGTTCAAACCACAAATTTCCAATGAGAGTGCTCTTACTCTTCTTTGCTCTGGAGACTTGTGGCTCCCATTGCCACTCAGAGTTTCCCCTAAATCTGTGTTATGTCTTAACATGCATGCCCAGATAGGCTCATGGCTTGAGTAACCACCAATCCAGTGACAAGTAAAGCCTAAGTAGCTCTTGGGTCTTGTATACTCAAAAGGAAAGTACACAAGAACAAAATAAAAATAATTAAAAAGGAAGAAAAACTGAGAGTGAAAAATGGAAGAAAATAGTTAAATTGCAGAGCTTCCATTCAGGAAGATTAAACAAAAAGTCGTTTCTAAGTTGTCACCACTTACCCACTTTCACTAAATCTGCTGGAATGTGCCTGGGCTTTCTCCTGTTCTGGTTCACTTTGTAATATCTGAGTTCATTTTCTACTAAGATTGTGAATTTGTGGGACAGCAGCTCTTTTTTTCCTTTTTCTTTTTAAGATTTTTTCCTTTTTTATTTTTGCAATGTCATTCCATACAAAAGCAATGAAAGCATGTTTTAACAAGTTCACAAATGAATAAAAATATCTGTACACATTATCATTTACACCAATTTTACATGGTCAATTACCTGACTGTAAAAAACGTTCTTTCTAAATCTGTTGCCTTAACTGTTTCATCAGTTAAGACCTAGCTAGTGCTATTTACAAGTACCAAATTGAGACTTTAACTTACATAAAACCCATTAATTTAACATCTTTGTTCAGAGCTCTGTATGGGAGGGGAAAAAAAACTTTGACTTATTGATAAAAGGCCAGGGAGGGCAGTCGCGAACTCGGCACCGATGCGGACAGGGTTTGCCTCTTTTTTTTTTTAAACTCAGATTTCTTAAACCTCCTGGAGCCACTGCACACCTGGCACTGCCACACTCAATTTCTTTTATTAATTCTCCTTCCATTCTCAAAACTGATATTTCTAGTGTTCATCAGGTTGCTAGCTCTCTGGGTTGCCTACCAGCATTTTCCCACAGCCTTCCTACCTCCTTACGCCACCACAGATTTATTGTTTTGATTCAGTGTCGTGGAGCAGGTACAATACAGTGGTCTCCTCTAATCCAACATTTTTCTTTCTCATGCTGTGTTTGTACAGTACCCATTCTCAAGGGTGTTGTGGTGCATGCCTGTAATCCCAGCTTCTCAGGTGGTTAAAATGAGGATTGTGAGTTTGAGACCAATCTGGGCAGCTTATCAAGACCTTGTCTCAAAATATAATATTGAAAAGTAGCATTCCCCTACATACAGAAATACTATGAATACAATCTTCTACTGTCACACTATTCTAGAAATATCCTCTGTTCATAAATTCCAAGACAAATTCCATTTTTTTAAAAAAAATTTCATTCTCTTTGGTTCACCTAGAACTTTGTTTCTCTTACAATTTCACTAATAGTCCTTTTTTATGATCTGATAGTATACAAGATAGTATCTCTATGTTTTTGTATTTACTAAGAGTAGCTTTGTGGCATAACATATGGTCTAGTTTAGAGAAGGAACCATGAGCTGCTGAGAAGAAAGTGTATTTGCTTTTTGATGGATGGAATATTCTACATATGTCTGTTAAGTCCAAATTAGAGATTGTGTCCTTGAGTCCTATGGTTTCTTTGTTCAGTTTTTGCTTGGAAGATCTGTCCAATGGTGAGAGAGGAATGTTAAAGTCCCCCAGTATTATTGTGTTGTGGTCTATTTGATTCCTGAAATTGAGAAGGATCTGATTGACGTACGTGGATGCACCATTGTTTGGTGCATAAATATTTATGATTGTTATGTCTTGCTGATTTATGCTTCCTTTAAGCAGTATGAAATATCCTTCTTTATACCTTCGGACTGACTTTGGCTTGAAGTCTGCTTTATCTGAAATGAGGATGGAAACTCCTGCTTTTTTACTCAGTCCATATGCATGGTATGTTTTTTCCCAACCTTTTACCTTTAGTCTTTGGGCATGTTTTTCTATGAGATGAGTCTCTTGAAGGCAGCATATTGTTGGGTGTTTCTTTTTAATCCAATCTGCCAGTCTATCTCTTTTGATTGATGAGTTTAGGCCATTTACATTCAGGGTTGTTATTGAGATATGACTTGTATTTCCCATCATTTTAGCTTTTTGGGGGTTTTTAGCCTAACTCTATTTCTCCTTTGTTTGACTCTTTCTTTAGGGTAATTCCTCCCCATGTTGACTGAGATTGTTGTTTTTCATTTCTTCTTCTTTGAATATTTTGTTGAGAATGTTCTGTAGGGCAGGCTTTCTCTTTGTGAATTCTTTAAGTTTTTGTTTATCATGGAAAGATTTTATTTCATCATCAAATCTGAAGGTAAGTTTTGCTGGGTATAAGATTCTTAGTTGGCATCCGTTTTCTTTCAGTGCTTGAAATATGTTGTTCCAGGCCCTTCTTGCTTTTAGGTTCTGGGCTGAGAAATCTGCTGATATCCGTATTGGTTTTCCCCTGTAGGTAATCTGATGTTTTTCTCTCGCAGCCTTTAAAATTCTATCCTTGCTTTGTATGTTAGGTATTTTCATTGTAATGTGCCTTGGTGTGGATCTGTTGTAATTCTGTGTGTTTGGTGTCCTGTAAGCCTCTTGTAATTGGTTTTCCATCTCATTCATCATATTTGGGAAATTTTCTGATAATATTTCTTTGAACAGATTATTCATACCCTTGGTTTGTATCTCTGTGCCTTCCTCCATCCCAATAGCTCTTAAATTTGGTCTTTTCATGATGTCCCATATTTCTTGGAGGTTTCGTTCATGATTCCTAACCATCTTCTCTGTTTGTTTGACTTTGTTTTCAAGATTAAATATTTTGTCTTCATTGTCTGAGGTTCTGTCTTCCAAGTGATCTATTCTGTTAATTATGCTTTCTATTGAGTTTTTCACTTGGTTGATTGTTTCCTTCATTTCCTTGTTTCTTTCAAGGATTTCTGTTTGTTTTTTTCTCAGAACTTCTATCTCTATTGAAATGATTTTTTGCTTCCTGCAATTGCTCTATTAGCTGATTATTCATAGCCTGAATCTGCTCTCTTGTCACATCATTCTCTTCTTGGATCATTTTAATTATGAACATTCTGAACTTCCTTTCTGTCATTCCTTCTACCATGCTGTCTTTGGGTTCTCTTGATATATCATCTAGATTTGTTTGGGACACTTTCTTCCCGTGTTTTCTCTCATGTATCTTCCCCTCTAGGAGTGTGAATCAGAGGAAATACAATTTTCCTGTAAAGACTGAGAATGTCCCTTCAGATTTCCAGTAACTCACCTGATGTTTGAGAGGTGCTTATCAAGCGGTGACCCAAGAAATCTGCTGTCCCACTTCTTCCAGTTTGGGAATGATCAATGCCTGTGGGCAGAGGCAGCTGCCAGAGCCAGAAACTCTAGCCCCTCCAGGCCAGACCTCCCAGGAAACGCTGAGCAGTGGTGGGGAAGACCGGAACCCAGCTCTGCAGACTCAGGCAGTCCCAGATGGTCGCCCTCTGCCAGGGAAGCCGCATAATGGCGCCAAAGGGACCAAACTCACAGCCGGAGCCAGAGACTCCAGCCCCTCCAGGCCAGACCTCCCAGGAGATGCCGTGCAGTGGCTGGGAAGACCGGAGCTCAGCTCTGCGGGCTCAGGAAGTCCCAGATGGTCGCTCTCTGCCAGGGAAGCGCCAGAGACAGAGACTCCAGCCCCTCCAGGCCAGACCGCCCAGGAGATACCATGCAGTCCAATATTTTCTTCTTAAGGCATCCCAAATCATTCCAATTAACATAGGGACTGGGGATTGACAACTAATGGGGTTTGGAATTGTAGCTAGAAATATTGATTGTCAAAATCTTTGTAAGCTATCTTCTGTAACTTTTCATGTTTGTCAGAGTTTCAACTGCTGTCTCTTCTTCCTTTGCAATACCAAAGTAAAATGAGATTGGAATGTCTTAATTTTGAGAAAATGGCAAGAGAGTGCTGCTGGTTGAAAATACTCATTGAGTGAAATTCCAAGACAGCAGTGACCAGAAGGGAGCTTTGAAAAATACTAATGCCCATGTCTCACCTTCAGAAGTTCTGATTTAAGCAATCTGGAAGTGGAGTCCAGATATTAGGTTTTTTTTAAACTTCCCAAATAATGCACAACAAGCTTGAAACTTCTATAAAATTCTTTATTCATGATTGCATATATGTATGTCTTGTCTTATCTTTACTTCTCTATGGCCAATGCTGATAGGCAGCCATGGAACTGCTGACCATACAGTCTTTTAGTATTTCCAGTCTCACCTGAAGACTGTACAGTCAGTCTCCCTGGAGGGCTTCTCATTCAGTCCTGCCTCCTCTGCATCTTAGATCCAAACCAAGACCAGTGAAGTCCATGCCACCAACAGGTGCATTTATTTCCCATTTTTATGAACAAGAGTTTTTAAAGACCTTTTTGGTGACCATATTACCAAAAGAGCTAGTTATATCAGTCATCAATTACAGTATCTCTGATTTCCAACATCTCCTGTACAACTCTTGCCCTGAATTGCACTGCCTCATTGATCACCCATTCCCTTCTCTCAGTTACTAGACTCTGGCTCTTTCCCAGCCTCTGGTTTTGCTCTATTCTATGCAAGGGAATGACATTACAGTTTTTTTCTTTTTATATAGGTCCACGATAGTTGCACATATAGATGGGATTATTGTTACTGATACATGAATAAAATACAACAATTTGGCCAATATCACTCTACAGCACTGCCTTCCACTATTAATCCTTTTCCTCTCCTGATCTTCCTTTGATTTTTAGGAGATCCACCCCCACCATTGTTTACCTTTTTCCTCTCTAGCTTCTGCATAATGATATTACTTTGAATGAAGCTCTGACTTTGCTTATTCCATGGGCAATAGAATCAATGGTATTTTTGATCCAGAGTTTGATGTATGGAAAAGACAATTCAATATGACTTTCTGTGTACATACCTGCTGCACTGGAGGATATCTCATTAAACAGTGTCCCGTTGGTCAATCTACCATGCTTGACTGAGTGGAGAAAAATTTGAAAACAAGTTGTTATGTACTACAAAATCCTAACTGCACCAGGAATCAATCAACATTTGGGGCATGCTCACTGCTTTGATTTTAAAGGGGACTCTCTGGCCATATTAACAGAACAAACCAACGTGAGGTCTTAAGTAACAATAAGAACACTAGCAACTATTGACCTGGAGATTTTATTTTTTTGTTTAATTTTCATTTTTATTTTTTAATTTGTTATAATTTGTTATGCATGACAATACAATGCATGTTGATACATTGTACATAAATGGAGCACAATTTCTCTTTCCTCTGGCTGTACATGGTACAGAGTCACACCAATCTTATAATCATACATGTATATATGGTATTAATGTTCATCTCATTACACCTTCCTTCCCACCCCATACCTCCTTCTATCCTCCCACTCCCCTCTGCACAATCCCAATTTCCCTCATTCTTCCCTACCCACTCCCCATATGGAAAAGCATCCACTTATTAGAGAAAACATTTGGTCTTTGGTTTTGTTGGTTTGGTTTATTTCACTATCATGATATTCTCCAGCACCCTCCATTTACTGGCAAATACCATAATTTCATTCTTCTTTAAGCCTGTGTAATATTCCATTGTGTATATATACCACATTTTCTTTATCCATTCACCTGTTGAAGGGCATCTAGATTGGTTCCATTATTTAGCTATTGTGAATTGAGCTGCAATGAACATTGATTTGGCTGCCATGAACATTGATGTCAGTGTAGTATGTTGATTTTAAGTCCTTTGGGTATAGGCCAAGGAGTGGGATAGCTGGGTCAAATGGTGGTTCCATTCCAAGTTTTCTAAGGAATCTCCATACTGCTTTCCACACTGGTTGCACTAATTTGCAGTTCCATGAGCAATGTGTGGGTGTATTTTTTCCCCCCGTATCCTCACCAACACTTATTATTGAATTGTTTTCTTGATAATTTCCATTCTGACTAGACTGAGATGAAATCAGAGTAGTTTTGAATTGAATTTCTCTAATTGGTAAACATGTTGAACATTTTTTCATATGTTTGTTAATCAATTGTATTTCTTTTTCTGTGAAGTGTCTGTTCATGATCTAGAGTTTTTGAATGTATACTTCAGAGTTTGGTCCTTCACTTTGGAGAAAAATACTTGGTGGGTCTGACATTCACATTCATGGGTAAATTCTGATTCCTGCTTTACTTTCACTTGATCTTCATTCCATAGAGAAGCCTTTAAACCCAGGTTATATCTTTAAATGTTTTATTGTTTCTCTGAATATATGAATTTTTCTATTCAAAAATCTGCTTATTTGTTTGAATATATCCCTCAGAGGAAAAACATGGGGAAATTCTACTAAATCTTACTATATTTAAAGTGGAAGTCTCATTTTAATGTGTTTTGCCAAGTATTCTGATCCTTAGCTAGGAGACAATGGGAGTGAGGAGAGGTGGTGGCAGCACTAGGCATCTCAACCAAGAGCAAAAATGAAGGTGTTGAGCTGATGAATGAGGTCAACCAGTAAGTTGTGGTTGGGATTGGAAAATATTCACCTAGAATGGTAGAAATGTTCACATGAGGCTTGGAAAATAAATGAACATATGGCACAAGTGAACAAGTGAGCTGATATACCCCATCCTAGGATGTTTCCTTAGAGAAACCCATGGATCCATAAACTGGGACTCACAGGACAGTTGTCACTGAGTTCATTCTACTGGTCCTAGTGGAAACAGAAAAGCTACAGTGTGTGCTATTTGTGCTTTTATTCGCTGTCTACCTGGTCACAGTCAGGTTCAACCTCAGCATTCTGGCAGTCATCTTGGTGGAGCTGAAACCCCCACACCTCCATGTACTTCTTCCCATGGAACCTATCAGCACTGGACATCGGGAGCATCACTGTCACAATTTCTTCCATTGTTGGATTGTCTCTTATTCTACAAGCATACAATTTCCTCCAATGCCTACCTCACACTGCTCCTATTCTTCCATCTGTTTGTTAATAAACTGCTTCCTCTAAGCAGCCATGACCTATGACCAATTCCTGGCCATCTACTGGCCCCTGACCTACAACATCTACATGAGCCAGACAGTCCAGAGGATACTGTGCCTTGACCAATGCACTGATCCATACTGTAGCCTTAACTGCCCTCAACTTTTGTGGACCCAAATAAGTGAATCACTTCTACTGTGACCACCACAGCTCTTCCAGCTCTTCTGCTCCAGGACCCAACTCAATAAGTGACTGCTCTTCCCTGTGGGTTTCAAAATGGCAGGTACCCCTGTAGTTCTCATCACCACCTCCTACATCCATGTGGCTGCTGCAGTCCTATGAATGTGCTCTGCAGAGGACAGGAAGAAGGTCTTCTGCACGTGTGGTTTCCACCTCATCATGGTTTGCCTTTTTTATGGGACAATCATCTTCGACCACATGCATCTGGGCTCAGAGGAGGCATCAAACAAGGATAAAGGGGTTGGAATTTTCAACACTACTATCAAACCCATGCTGAATCCACTTATCTACAGCCTTAGAAATCCTGATGTACAGGGTTCTCTGAGGTAAATATTTGTGGGAAGGCAATCACTGGCCTGAGGAGTAAGAAGATTCCTCCTTTTATGCCTTCTCTGGACAAGAAACTTTCCCATAAAGGCAATAATCAATAAAAAGTTGTCTATAACCATTTTTCCTATCTCCTAATGCCCAAGATTAGGGTTATGTGTTTGCCCTACAAGGAGACACTACATAATTTATTCATTTGCCTATTCAATAAATATTTGTTGAATTACTTCTGTAATTCAGTCTTTGAGATAAGAACCAGGCTCATAGGAAGGAGTTCAGCCTCCAGTTTCTTTTTTAACTGATATCTCAGATGCAGACATAAATCCCTGGGCTTTCCATAACACACCAAAGTCACTTAGTACCCAGGAAGCATGTCTGCCATTTGTGTGGATGTTAACCCTTCGATTTTTAGCTAAAGGGGAAGTTATTGCAAGAGCCATAAGTTCTATCTGAGAAAATTGTACATTAAATAGGGGATCAAGCATCACACACTCTCTGTGGCTGTAGAGATTTGTAATGATACGTCCTTCCTGGAGACCTCTTTCTGAGGGACAGAAATGTAAAACATCAGCCAAAGGATAAAATAATCATGGGGGAAGATATATCTCCAGAAGAGGGTCCCCAGGATTTCACGGGGGAAGACCCTCAACTGAGGACAAGTGAAATGCTTTACATATGTGACAGAAAAATTTTAGCATGTAATAAGGAGCACTGAGTAGAGATTTATTTAGGAAAGTAAAGAATTACACAATCAAGGGAGGATGCAGACCATCTTGAGAGTGGGTCTCAGCTCTTCTTTTAAAGGAAACATGGTGAGGCATAATTTGGGAAGGGATGTAGGGATGATATCATTCTTGTGATCTCAGGATGATTTATGGAAGTCTGTTCTTTCTCAGTATCATTAGACTGAAATGTTTTCCATTATCTGATCAGTAGGTAACACTAGACAGTCCCCTAAGTTATGGATTTATCAAAATATTGTACCTCTCTTTGCTTAATCCAATGGTGGATTAATTAACAATACATAAGTTAGATTTACCAATTCCTCAGAAATATAGGAGTGACAACCTGGGGAGAGTGACTGGCTTTAGGGAGTGTCAGGCCTGGGAAAATATGTGGAACTTCTGAGTTAAAATGTGTTTCCTTGTCCTTCCTTTATGTCTCTTTTTATCTTTGTTTTTAAAATTTCTTCCATCCTACCTAAAGACCTGCATCTACCAGAGGAACTTCAACCAGTTTAGGACAGGGAGGAGTTACAGCTTTGGTGATTTTCACATAGATGTGTCATTTTGTTTTACTTGGAAGAGAAATGGAAAGAGAATCATGATTTTGATAATGGTGAATAGCAATGTAAGAAGAAGAAAATAAAAGGTTCTCATAAAAGCTAAGACCAGGGGTTTAAAAAAAGTGTGACTTGGCATAAAATCAGCTCGAGCTTGAACCAGGGTTGCTGTCATCATTTGCTCAGGACAAGGACGGAAGTCTTGAGCTACAGGGTCTAGAATGAAGGTAGCATGCCCAGTAGGCCTTTGGTTTCCCTTGTGCCCAAGATAGAATATGTAAAGCACATACTTCTCTCTCATCAATGCATAGGGACAAGGGCAAGGAAGAGTTTGGGAGCCTGAAGATGGGGGCAGAGTAAAGGAAGGTTTCTAAAGGGTCCAATGGGGTTAAAGATGATAAATTCCACAGGGGTTTAGACCCTCTATCTTTAGTCACATTCTGTAAAGGAGAACACTTAAGCAAAGAAATTAGGAATCCACATTCTTTAGGAGCCAATAAGTTCCAAAAGACCAGTAGTTATTTGTTTGTTTGTTTATTGGTACCAGGAATTAAACCCAAGGATGCTTAACCACTGAACCATATCCCTGACTCTTTTTGATTTTTTTATTTTGAGACAGGGTCTCCCTAAATTTCTTAGGGCTTCACTAAGTTGCTGAGGCTGGCTTTGAACTTGTGATCCTCCTACCTCAGCCTCCTGAGCTCCTGTGATTACAGGGATGTTTCAAAACACCTGACACTGTCTCTTTGTTTTATATAAAGTGAGCTTGAGGATCATTTTGATAAATCTGGGGACAGAGTTTTTCCCTTAGGGGACATGTCCTGTCCTAGAAGCGAGTTGGGTCACATAGGACCTGGAAAATCCTCAGGAACTCACTTTTCTCTGTCTAGTTACAATCTTCAGGAATGGGAAAATGACTTATGGGTTGAATAGATAAATCACAATATGTATCATATACTACAGGTGAGTTTTAAGTGGTAAGAAATTAATTCTGAGTTATGATTGGACTGTGAGCATCTGAAACCTGGAAAATGGGGATTCAGAGGCAGAACCAGTGGCAGGACTATGTTGCCATGGTGTAAGAAGGGTCTTTTCCAAACAGAAATGGAGGCTCTGGAAGAAGGTGGCAGGTCAAAGGTTGTGAGAGATTGGGGTTGACAGGCACATAGGAGAGTTTCTCATTGTGAGGAGGAAGGAAAGAGGGATTTTTGTAATGACCAGTGTGAACTTCACAAGAAGATCACTGACAGATGGCTGCTGAGGGAGCAGGAAGGGTTGTAACCACTTATGTTCCCAGAATTCTTGAGTATTGGGGATGTGGGAGTGAACAGGGAAGCATCGGAGAAAATCTAGACTTTACAATTCAAGTTTCTACTTAGCTGCACATGGCCAACTTATCAGATGACTGACACTGTCCATCCCCCCCAGAAAGATGGACATACATACAGCATGCTAAATGCACACAGTAAGGAGGGTAATTTATGACAACCTCAACACTTTGAAACTCAGCACTTTGAACCTCACCAGTTGAAATTGTGTTTATCAAGAATAGTTGTGTAAGCTCTTAAAACTGTTTATATCAATTATATTGGTTATTGCTATTTTGCAACTTAAAGACAAAATAATGATGGAATAGCAATATAAAATTGCAGGTATTGCTTTTTTTAAAGTCAAACTGAATAATTTATGACTATATAAACAGGAATCATTAAACACTCACTGTCAAGTTACTGACTAGGAGTTGGCAAGACAACTGTTAAAAGGTTTGGGGAAAACTATAAAGGTCTAGACAGGTGCTGCATTTGATGATTTTCCCCACAACAACATTTTGGGCTTAGCTTCATTTGAAGTAAATGTGAACTCACCTGGTTTATGTATGGAAGAACTATGGGAGATCTTTGTGCACCCAACTCAAAGAAAATGCTTTGGCCCTATAGAAAAAAATTCATGAATGACTCTACATTTAGGATGTCAGGGTTAAAGCAAATATTTAAAGCACATTGGAATACTTTCAGATTCCCAATGTAGTCACCTATTGTGAGTGATTGTTTCAATATGTGAAGATGGAGCATTTCTGCAAAAAGGTATATATTCAAGGGGTTTTGCTCACTATAGGGCAGGAGGCCCAGGAAAGAGGCAAGCCCAGGGTGAGCAGCAGTGCACAGTCCTGAGAGAATAGACATGGATATGCAAAGATGGAATGGATGAGATGTATACCTGGGCAGTGCTTGCCAGCAGGAGAAAGAGGAGGACCAAAGCCTGGGAGGTGGACTGGGAAAGAATTAGTTCTGAAGGGAGCATGCCCATGGGCACACTAAGGGTGCTCAGCCTGGGGTGCAGGCCTCAAGAAATCCTGTTTCAGGATGGCCTAAGGGAAACTTCAGGACTCAATCAGAAGGGAATTTTGAACTATCCTCTTGGCTCCTGAATCTGGACAACATACACATCCACTTTACCTGTCTAGCATTACCTATATTTGTCCTCAACACAAAGCTCTGCATCTTTGTCAAGATGGGTACTCACTTTCCACTGAAAAACACTCCCACACTTCAAGGCATTCTATCTCCCTATGTGCAATCTATCACTTTCTCATTGATTTTCATGCCAAGCTAGGGTGGGGGTGACCCAAGTATTTAGCTGTTAATTTCTGCCTGACTGGGCATGAAACTGGCATTAGGAAGTGCTTGCCAATTGCTTACCTTCTGGGGTAGCTGGGAGATATCCTAGGTTCAGAGACCATAGTGAACCAGAGTGGGAAAGGAACCTGTAAATCAAAGGAAGGGCCCTTTCAACCCAAACACAATAGGGGATTTGGTCTGGGTATGGTATCCTGGGTGATGTGTCTCAGATCCTCTTAAGGGCTGACTTCCTACCAGATTCAGGCAAGATGGGCAAGTACATGATCCAAGTTGCCAGTTGGGACTTGTTCTTGGCATGCTCCACCAATCTGGTACAATCGTGGCTAATGGGCGAGTATGGGGAGGCAGAACTTGGGAAACTGCTGTGGCCATTGCAGCAGTGGGGGGTGGGAGGGATGAATGCAGACCACGAATGGGCATGCAGAGACTTGGGACTCCGTGGGTGCCCCTGAGCGTCAAGGCGAGTAGTTGCAGCCCTCAAGCTCTGGAGCCTCTAGGCCAGAAGTGAAGGGAAGCTGAACCAGGGAATGAGATCATGCATGGGTTGATTGCCTGATAGGAAAAGAGTTAGTGAGAAGAGAGGGGATAAAAATGAGTAGTATCTCTGCATGGGTGGAAGGAGTATGCAAGATGTGAATGGACGTAGGAGGTGACTGGAGTGCTTGTTCATCTTCCCCACCACCTGCTTCTGGACCCTCCCCAGGTGTCCTCCAGGAGGTCAAAAGGAGCCAAGCTTCTTTGAAGGCATACAGACTCCACTGTCCTCCCTAAGGACCCCATATTTGCCCCTGAGCTATGTTCTGGTCCACAGAAAACAGAGTTGGAGATCCATGTCCCCTTATTCCTGGGATGCCTCCTGCTGTTTAAGCTGCAAAAACACAAAAACCTGGTGAACTTTGACTGGTTCTTCAAGTGGATCACCATGCAGGGACCTGGGAACCAAGGTGGTTTCCTTTTCTCTTGCTACAGTTAGATCCAGGATGATAGTTCTCTGTCTACCTGAAGGCACAGGTAAAGGCTCTGGGGAAAGGGTTTTTCAATGGAGGAAGTGGAGGTCAGTGTGGGGGTGCTGTGATGTCAAAGGGAAAGATGAGAGGGATGAGGATGGTAGAAGTGAAAGAATGGGACTGGGGAAGAGGACTGATGGATAGGACCTGCCATGGGGCTGGTTGTGAGGAGGCTTTTCTTTATGTCCTGCTCCCCAAGCCTGGTCCTTAATTGGTTATTCCCAGAATCTGTTTATTGGTGAGTCCCAGGAAGCTTCTCATCCCTAGTACAGTTAGAAAAACCACTTGATCCACTTACTTCTGACTCGATGTTCTTCCTCCAGGTGAGGCTCCTGGAAAGATGGATTCATCCTGCATGTAGCAGGGAAGATGCAGTAGGACCTTCCCAGAAATGAGTGATTTCTCATAGATAAGGTTTTGGATTTCACTCTCTTTCTTTCAAAAGAGTGAGTGCTGGGTCTGCTTGGTGCTCCACACCTGTAATCCAACTACTCCAGAGGCAGAGGCAGGAGAATCACAAGCTTGAGGACAGGCTAAGCAACTGAGAGAGACCCTGTCTCTGAAAATAAAAAGATCTGGGGTTGTAGCTCAGTGGTAGAGCACCAAGATGAATTCAATCCCCAGTATCTCAAAAGAGAGTGCTGGATTGAGGTTGGGCACTTTCTTTCTGGGCTGCAAGGTGAGATTTTTCTTGATCTTCTTGCATGTCTCTCTTTGCACAGGTTGAAGGACTTGGCCATTAAGAAGATATGGATCTGGCAAATTGTGTGGATAGACTGGAAGATTACAAAAAAATATTCCCACATGGAAAGGCTGCCCTGGCTGTTCAATTATCACAGTCTGCTAAAACCTATATACAGATTTTCAGCTCAGGAATCTGAAGAGAGGTGAGAGAGGATGGAAGACTGATATCAATGCAATGAGGAGCTCACAATATGTCCCCAAATGATGGTCTCAGTGTGAATCTGTGATTCCTGGAAGGATGATGACCTCTTTGGGTACCAGTTCCTCGATGGCCCAAACCCTATGCTCCTGAGGTGTTCTTTGAGCCTCGCAGCCCTGCTGATGCTGCCTCCAGGGATGGAAGATTTGCAAACTCAATGGGACAAGGAGATTCACATACTGTGCTACCTCTATTTACTCAGCAGACCAGTCACCCCTCTACAATTTTGTCTCCTTCTCCTTCCATCTCTTCCTACCCTGATCTTCTTCAGGTACACTTCCATTCTTTGTTCCCTCTTTCATCTACACTGAGGGCTTCTCAACTTCTGCACCATTAACTTTATAAGCCAGATAATACTTTGCTGTGGTGGACCACCTGTGCATTGTTGGATAGTAGTAGCAACACTTGACTTTTACCTTCTAGTAGTAGCATCTTCTAACCTGTAGTCATGACAAGTGAAAGGGTCCCAAGACATTGCCAAATATCTGAGGGGAGGGAGACATCACTCTTGCCTCAGAACTATGATTTGCTTGATCTCCTGTATCACCTTTGCTTTCCACTCTTTCATCTCCAATTTCCTGGCTTCCTTCTTCATTAGATGGACATCAACCTCAGTCTCAGGGAGGAGCTCAAGCTTCTGGAGGGAAATGCAAAAAGATTGACCAAAACCTCAGAGAACTAGACTTATTTTTTTGAAAGAGGTGATGAAGGAAATATTTTGGGCTCCATTTCTCTAAGACCTGCAAGCAGGGATTGATAAGAGAAGACATTGGTTGTGATTGTGGTACATGGTGGAAAACCAGTAATATCAATTCAGATGATATGAAGTGTGATGGAAGAAACTGGGTGTGAAAACTTTCATTCAGGACTTTGGTTCTGGTGCAAGTAATTGGTGTTTAAAGTAAAAGACTAGATGGGTAGTGGAAGGATCCTTGGGAAATAAGAGAAGGACAGGTCCAGAATGATTCCAATCCCTTTTTCTGGCTTGGACCCTGACTCTACAGGCTGTATCTCTGTTTGAAGATGATTATTCCCTGCTGTATGGGGTCAAGCCTAATGTCATCATTTTTAAGCAACAATATGTGGCAGCCCCTTTGGTTATGCTGAAATTGCAGCTGGATGGAAGAATCTTACCCATGGTTATTCAGTTAAGAGGACCCAGGTGTCGTTCCCCTAGACATTGATTCATTCAGGGTCTTAGGCACACAGTCCTTAGCTCTCATTCTCCCTCCTTCTCTAGTTCCAGTCACCTCACCATGGATGCCCTCCACTTCTGCTTTTCCTGCCTTAGATCCACCCATGGCCTGGCTCTGAGTCAAGACATCATTCTGTAGTTCTGGTTTCCAGTTACAGTTACACCTGCTAAGGGGACATTTGATGGCTGAGGTTATTTCTGTGACCAGAATAAGGAGCTTGCCCAGTCTGCATCCTATCTACAAGGTATTTCAGCATCTCTGTCATTCTGCATTTGATATTTGTTCATAGTTCACAGTCCTAGCCTCAGAGGCCCAGGGTCTAACCTTGTAGCATTTTATATAGAAGCAATCTTAGTTTATATGTACACACACACACACACACACACACAAGAGTCTGCTCTGGAAACACCCAGGACACACACTTGCTATGAGGTGGGGAGAGTAAGAATGGGTTTTACAAAGAAGTTTACATTTCTATGAACAGCAGTGAGGGATGGGGACATTCAAGTGAGAGAGATCTGTAAAGGTGAGGAACAAAAGTAGTATGGGAGGGCTGGGGATATAGCTCAGTTGGTAGAGTGCCTGCCTCGCAAGCACAAGTCCCTGGGTTCAATCCCCAGCACCAAGGAAAAAAAAAAGTAGCATGGGGGTTGGGATTATGGCTCAGTGGTACAATGCTTGCCTAACATGTGTGAGGAACTGGGCTCAATTCTCAGCACCACATATAAAAAAATAATGTAAAGGTCCATCAACAACTAAATATATATATGTATATATATTATATTTATACATAAATATCTATATCTACTATATCTACATACAATATATATCTATATAAATGTATATATTTCTACATAGATGTATAAAAAGATGTATGGATAATGGTGGATGTTGGTTGTGAATGAAGTTTAGGGTGTGAGTGTTTGGAGTGCTGTGTAATAGAACAAGGAAGTGAGAAAAGATAAGCAAGGAAGCCATGTTACTTGGTGGGGAGAAGAAGCAAGGGCTCTGTTTTGACCATGCAACATTTCCAATCCCTGAAGACATCCATATGAAAATGTCAAGAGGACAATGGATATATGAGCCTGGAATTCCTCGAAAGATTGATGATGGAGAGTTTAAAGTTACCAGGAAGCAGAAGTATCTAAAGCCATTGTACTAGGGAACATGCTCTACAGTTTGCAGCCACAGCAGAACATTTGACCCAGGATATAATTCTAGGGGACTTCAACCTTATACACTCAGAGGAAGAAGTAGAGTGAGAAAAGAAGCAAGAGAAGGCTCTGTCATTCAGGTAGGGGAAACAAAAATATGTCTGAGTCATGGCAGTCAGGAGAAGGCAGCGTTTCAAGGTGGAGGTAGGATTATCTGTTTCAAATGCTTTTGAGAGTTCAACATGGTTAAAGAGAAGGGATATATGGATTTGTCAATGTGGAAGTCATTTGTTAATACAATTACTATCTCAGAGAAGCAGAGGTGCTAGAAGCCTGATTGGTATGTGCTGAGCAGAAACTGTGAGGTGAGGAAGTAGAGACAACACTTGACTCATCAGAAGGCATGGACACTTGAATCTCTTATTTGATTGTGTTCTATTTCTTTTCTGTATCATTAGCTCTGATCCCCCACTTTCACTATAATATGGAGATCAACATCCTGGTTCAGAATAATCTTGTCTCTGAATATGGAATTTTTGATCTGGTATGGAATGGAGGAGGGCTTAATGTTGGAAGAATCCCAAGGTTTGTTTCCCTCTTTGCTTTTCCCCCAATATCTGCTTTCTTCACTGAAGTTCTCTCCTAATTGTCTCTCACCTGAATAGTCTTTAGTCCTAATTTTCCTCACTCTCTCACATGGCTTCACTAACTCTAGAATGTCCTCATGTGGTGAGTACAGGTAGTGGAGGCCATGTGGACATTCTCCAGAGAGCCGCAGCTTGTTTGACTTACCATTCCTTCTGTCCTCCTCATGACCTGGCTTAACATGGGTTCCTGGATGTGAAGTCTTCTTTCTATGGCCAAGATGCCCTCAGGCTGTGGGAAATCATCAGTACATGAAGGTCATACAGAGAGGGATAGAGCAAGGGAACCTGTAGGTATAGACAGTCCTATATTGCCTGGCTGAATCACAGCAACCTATTCCCCAGGGAACAGGTATGTGCAAGCAATGGTGAGACTCTTCTATAAGAGTGATGAAGCTGTGAATCACAATTCAGATTTGCAGACCTGGTGCAGAGAGATCACTGAAACTGGACTGCAGGGGGACCAGGACCAGGAGTAAGTCCTGGATGCTCCCCAGTGACTTTGTGTAAACAACCAAACATCTGTCACAGTCCCCACCTCACATCATAAGACATACTTCCTTGAGGACCCTGAGAATTCCCTGGAATTTTCTGGAATATCCAGCGTTCTTATTTATCACTCCTGATTTCCCCAGCTTCTTTCCTTTATTTTCCTCTCATACACTCTTTTCCTTCCTCATGCACTAAGAGCTTTCTCCAGAATCAGATACATGACTTATCTTAGGTATTTTTCCTTACTTGTTTCTACACTTTCCCCATAGTTCCAAGGTTCATCCCAAGTACAGCACATTTGAGTTAATATTATATTTGAATCAGAGAATCCAAGGGCCAGGACCACAGGAAATTCTTTAATGTATCTCCAGATATATTTCTCTCATGTCCAAATATCTACCTCATTTCCAGGTCTCAAATCATCTCAATCTCATCATTTCACCCAGGTTTCCCCTCTCCTTGGAGAGGCATGCTTCTGCCCATCTGGGGAAGATAACTTGTGTGATCATCCCCCAGGGCTCTTGGGATGTAGAAGATGGGGGTCAGGGAGATAAATGCCTGGGCCATTAGCCTAGATTTCTGAATGACTCTCCTACCTGCAGCTACACTTGTACTCCTGGATCCCTAATGGCCCATGCACCATGTGGAAACCTCCACCCATCTCCAAGGATGTGACAGAGAAGGATATAATAGCTTCACTCCCTGATCTCCATCAGGCCCATATTCAGAAGTCTTTCATCAAGTTCCTTGGCAGACATCAGCCTGTCATGGCTATTAACAGATACCAAGTTCTTGGGGAGAAGACAGCTTGAGGGAGAGGCCCAAGCAGCTGAGCCATCTTTTTCTCCTCTCAGGTGGCCCTGAGGCAGCATAGGGAGACATATTTCTCAGGCCCTGTGCCTCAGCCTGTGCTGAAGCAATTCCAGGAGGAGCTGACTGTCAAGATCAGGGAAATAAAACTTTGCATGGACAGGGAGATAAAGCTTTGGGATCCCATCCTGGATCTTTCCTAAGGATACATTCAACCCAGCATGGTGGAAAACAGTGTGACCATCTGAGAGGTCTTACCCTTCTCAGTCCCAAAGCTCACTGGACCAACACACCCTCAAGTACTCTTGTTCTCCATGCCCATGTCCTTTGCTAAACAGCTGCCCCAAAATCTGTGTAGTCAGGGTGCCCAAAGCTGCCCATCACACATTTTGG
Organism: Glaucomys volans; assembly: GCA_020662805.1. NCBI lineage: Eukaryota > Metazoa > Chordata > Mammalia > Rodentia > Sciuridae > Glaucomys > Glaucomys volans. Next base: position 105,317 of record JAJEJO010003365.1, on the reverse strand, counting down.
GGAATATACAATGATCATTTCCATTGTACATTGGAGCTTGGAGCCTTCTGTATTTGCCTACCTTAATGTCTATTAAGGTCTGTGCTTCCTTGACCTTTGACCCTCTTACCTCCTTCTCTTTCCCAAAGGATCTGGCCTATGTATAAATAAAAGATCTTATTTAATTATCAACTTGGACGTGTGTGGTAAGGAAAGGTGAGAGAAAATACCTTAGCTTGTTTCTTCCCTCTTATTCAGTTTCAAAGGATAAAAGAAAGGTGCTTTCCTGGAACAAAAATTTCTTCCAGCAATCAATACTTACTTCTATGGTGTCCTTAAGTCTCCTTAAGCGAAATGACAGAAGTTCTGGGGCTGTCTGAGCCTCATGGGGCTGAGAGATCTGACTTTTAACAGTGGTGTTTAGCATCAGGATTTTGTAACTCCTCAATCACGTGTGTCTTGGGTTACCTGCAATAATATTTTCTGTGTGACTTCCCCAACCCTGCATCCCTCTGCCACTCTGCCTTTTCCATGGCATCTCACTCTTCCTTTCAGTCCTTTCCCAGGATGCTTGACAAATCTTCCCATTCGTTTCATCCCTCTTCACCCACAATTAGGAAATATAATCTCACCCACAATCCTACACATTGAAGATAGATGGAGAAATAAGGGAACATGAGGCCAGCCACTGTGTTAGGAGTTTTAAATATATGGTCTCAACTTATTGTCATAACACCCCTGTGTGGTTGGTATCATGATCCCCATCTAATAACTGAGGAAAATGAGAGTTGGAGAATTAATACAGAAATGACTTTTACCCAAAAAATAACAGGGTCAAGTTCTAGTTGGTAGCAGGATAGCCCAGATCTGTGGTCACAGCAACAACAATGATATAAAATTTTGGTGATAAAAATTGCTGTCCTGGTGCAGTAGTGCACACCTGTGACCCCAGCTAGTCATGAGGCTGAAGTAGGGAGATGTCAATTTGGAGGCTGGCCAGAGAAACTTAGGAAGAACCTGTCCCAAAATGAGCCAAACCCAGAAAACCAAATGCAGAATATTTTATGTTATGTGGATGCTAATTCACATAAGGGGGATAGGGAAGAATAGAGAAACTTTATACTTGGTAGAGGGAAGTCAAGGGAGGAGAAGATGTATGGACATAGAAATGATAGTAGAGTGAAACAGCCATTATTATTTTTTCAATTTCTAAGGCAGAATTTATTGAGAAATGAGGTTGATTTTTTGGGGGGTTCATTGTACACAAATGGTGTACAACTATTGTTTTTCTGGTTGTACACAAGGTAGAATCATACAATTGTGTATTCATATATATACATAGGGTAATGACGTTTGTCTCATTCTAGTATCTTTCCTTCCCCACTCCTCATTATCCTCTATACAATCCATCCTTTCTCCATTCTTCCCTTACCTCCCCCCACACCCATTATGTGTCAACCACTTATCAGGGAAGTCATTTGGCCATTGGTTTCTTGGGATTGGCTTATTTCATTTAACATGATCTTCTCCAACTGCATTTACCTGCAAAAGTCATAATTTTACTATTCATTGTGGTTGAATAATATTCCATTGTGTATATATATACCACAGTTTCTTTATCCATTCATCCATTGAAGGGCATCTAGGTTGGTTCCACAATCTAGATATTGTGAATTGAGCAGCTATAAACATTGATGTGGCTGCATCACTGTAGTATGCTGATTTTAAGTCCTTTGAGTATAGGCCAAGGAGTGGGATAGCTGGGTCAAATGGTGGTTCCAGTCTGAGTTTTCTAAGGAATTTCCATACTGCTTTCCAGAGCAGCTGCACCAATTTGCAACACTACCAGAAATGTATGAGTGTATCTTTTTCCCCACATCCTCGCCAACACCTATTGCTGCTTGTATTCTTGATAATAGACATTCTAATTGGGGTGAGATGATATTTTAGGATAGTTTTGATTTGCATTTCTCTTATTATTAGAGATGTTGAACATTTTTTCATATATCTGCTGATTGCTTGTAGGTACTCTTCGGTGAAGTGTCTGATCATTTCCTTAGCCCATTTATTGATTGGGTTATTTGTATTCTTGATGTAAAGTTTTATGAGTTCTTTAGAGATTCTGGAGATTAGTGCTCTATCTGAAGTGTGTGTGGCAAAGATTTTCTCCCACTCTGTAGGTTCTCTCTTCACATTGTTGATTGTTTCCTTTGCTGAGAAAATCTTTTTAGTGTGAATCTATCCCAATTATTGATTCCTGCTTTTATTTCTTGTACTTTAAGAGTCATGTTAAGGAAGTCTGGTCCTAAGCTGATATGATGCAGATTTGGACCTACTTTTTCTTCTATTAGGTGCAGGGTCTCTGGTCTAATTTCTAGGTCCTTGATCCATTTTGAATTGAGTTTTGTGCAGCGTGAGAGACAGGTGTTTAATTTCACTTTGCTGCATATGGATTTCCAGTTTTCCCAGCACCATTTATTGAATAGGCTGTCTTTTCTCCATTGTATGTTTTTGGCACCTTTGTGTAGTATGAGATACCTGTATTTATGTGGGTTTGTCTCTGTGTCCTCTATTCTGTACCATTGATCTACCTGCCTTTTTTGGTGCCAATACCATGCCATTTTATTACTATTGCTTTGTAGTTAGTTGAAGGTCTGGTATTGTGATACCACCTGCTTTGCTGTACCTGCTAAGGATTCTTTAGCTATTTGGGGTTTCTTATTCTTCCAAATGAATTACATAGTTGCTTTCTCTATTTCTATGAGGTCCATCATTGGGATTTTAATTGGAATTGCATTGAATTTGTATAGCGCTTTTGGTAGTATGGTCATTTTGACAATATTAATTCTGCCTATCCAAGAACATGGGAGAGCTTTCCATCTTCTATGGTTTTCTTTAATTTCTTTCTTTAGGGTTCCATAGTTCTCATTGTAGAGGTCTTTCACCTCTTTTGTTACATTGACTCCCAGGTATTTTATTTTTTGGATGCTATTGTGAGTGGGGTAATTTTCCTAATTATTCTATCAGAGGATTCATCACTTATTAATAAGAATGCATTAGATTTATGAGTGTTGATTTTATATTCTGCTATATTATTGAATTCATTTAAAAGTTTGGGAAGTTTTCTGGTTGAATTCTTTGGCTCCTATAAATAGAGAATCATATCATCTGCAAATAGTGATAGTTTAAGTTCTTCTTTTCCTATTCATATCCCTTTTATTTCTTTAGTCTTTCTAATTGCTGTGGCTAAAATTTCGAGGCTGATGATCAATAGAAGTGGTGAAAGAGGGCATCCCTGCCTTTTTCAAGTTTTTAGAGGGAATGCTTTCAGTTTTTCTCCATTTAGAATGATGTTGGCTGTGGGCTTAGCATAGGTAGTCTTTACAGTGTTGAAGTATGTCCCCACTATCCCTATTTTTTCTAGTGCTTTGAGCATGAAGGGGTGCTTTATTTTGTCAGTTGCTTTTTCTGCATCTATTCAAATAATCATGTGATTCTTAACTTTAAGTCTATTGATATGGTGAATTACATTTATAGATTTCCAGATGTTGAACCAACCTTGCATCCCTGGGATGAAACCTACTTGATCGTGGTGCACTATCTTTTTAATATGCTTTTGTATGTAATTTGCTAAAATTTTGTTAAGAATTTTTGCATCTATGTTCATTAGGGATATTGGTCTGAAATTTTCTTTGTCAATGTTCCTTTGTCTGGTTTTGGTATCAGGGTGCTATTAACTTCATAGAATGATTTTGGAAGGGTTGCCTCCTCTTCTATTTCATAGAATACTTTGAGGAGTATTGGAATGAGTTTTTCTTTGTAGGTCTTGCAGAACTCAGTTGAGAATCCCTGTAGCCCTGTACTTTTCTTGGTACATAGGCTCTTGATGACTTCTTGCATTTCATTACTTGAAATTGGTCTATTTAATTTGTGTATGTCTTTCAGATTTAGCTTGGGTGGATCATATGTCTCTAGAAAAAGGATGTCTTCGAGGTTTTCTATTTTGTTGTAGTGTAGATTTTCAAAATAATTTTTAATTATGTTTTGTATTTCAATAGTGTCCATTGTGATAGTTCCTTTTTCATCTCGAATTTTAGTAATTTGAGTTTTTCTCTTTTTCTTTTTGTTAGTGAGGCTAAGGGTTTATCAATTTCTTTTTTATTTTTTCAAAGTACCAACTTTTTGTCAATTTTTTAAAATTTATTTATTTTGATTCATTGTACACAAATGGAGTACAGCTGTTGTTTCTCTGGTTGTACACAAAGTAGAGTCATACCATCTGTGACTTCATACATGTACACAGGACAATGATGTCTTTCTCATTCTGTTATTATTACTACCCCTCCATCCCAACCCCACTCCGCCCTTCCCTCTATGCAATCTATCCTTCCTCCATTCTTGCCTCCCTTCCACCCTGCATTATGGATCATCATTCACTTATCAGAGAGATCATTTGGCCTTTGGATTTTTGGGATTGGCTAATCTCACTTAGCATGACAGTCTCCAACATCATCCATTTACCTGCAAATGCCATAATTTTATTCTTCTTTATGGCTGAGTAATATTCCATTGTGTATATATACCACAGTTTCTTTATCCATTCATCTATTGAAGGGCATTTAGGTTGGTTCCACAATCTAGCTATTGTGAATTGAGCCTCTATGAACATAGATGTGGCTGCATCACTGTAGTAATCTGACTTTAAGTCCTTTGGGTATAGGCCAAGGAGTGGGATAGCTGGGTCAAATGGTAATTTTTTGAATAGTTCTTTGTTTCAATTTCATTGATTTCTGCTCTGATTTTAGTTATATCCTGTCTTTTACTACTTTTGCTGTTAATCTATTCTTTTTCTAGGGCTTTGAGCTGTAATGTGAGTTTACATTTAATGTAAACTACATTTAATGTTGTTTATTTGTTGACTTTTCCTTCTTTTATTGAATGTACTTCATGCGATGAAGTTTCCTCTTAGTACTGCTTTCATAGTGTCAGATTTTGATATGTTGCATCATAGTTCTTGTTTACCTCTATGAATATTTTTATTTCCCCCTGATATCTTCTGTTATCCATGTATCATTCAATAGTGTATTATTTAATCTCCAGGTGTTGGAGTAGTTTCTGTGTTTTATTATTGATTTCTAATTTCATTCCATTATGATCTGATAGAATGCAAGGTAGTATCTCTATCTTTTTGTATTTGCTAAGAGTTGCTCTGTGGCATAACATATGCTCTATTTTTGAGAAGGATATATGTGCTGCTGAGAAGAAAGTGTATTCACTTGTTGCTGGATGGAATATTCAATTTATGTATGGTAAGTCTAAATTATTGATTGTGTTATTGAGATATATGGTTTCTTTGTTCAATTCTTGTTTAGAAGATGTGTCCAATGGTGAGAGAGGTGTATTATTGTCACCTAGTATTATTGTGTTTTGATCTGTTTGGTTCCTGGAAAGGAGAAGGATTTGTTTAACGTACATGGATGCACTATTGTTTGGGGCATAAATATTTATGATTGTTATGTCATGCTGATTTATGCTTCCCTCTAGCAGTATGAAATGGCCTTCTTTATCCCTTCTGACTGACTTTGGCCTGAAGTCTGCTTTATCTGAAATGAGAATGGAAGCCCCTTCTTTTTTCCTGAGTCAGTGTGCGTGGTATGTTTTTTTCCCAACTTTCACCTTTGGTCTGTGGGCATCTTTTTCTTTGAGATTAGTCTCTTGAAGACAGTATATTGTTGGGTCTTTCTTTTTAATCCAATCTGCTAGTCTATGTCTTTTGATTGATGAGTTTAGGCCATTACCATTCAGGGTTATTATTGAGATATGATTTGTATTCCCTATCATTTTGACTTATTTTTGGTTTTTAAATAGACTTGCATTCTCCTTTATTTGGTTATTCCTTTAGAGTAGTTCCTCCCTCTGCTGACTTACATTGTTGTTTTTTATTTCTTCCTCATGGAATATTTTGCTGAGGATGCTCTGTAGTGCTGTCTTTCTAATTTTAAATTATTTTAGCTTCTTTTTTTTATTATGGAAGGATTTTATTTCATCTTCAAATCTGAATGTAACTTTAGCTGGGTATAAGATTCTTGGTTGGCATCCATTTTCTTCCAGAGCTTGAAATATGTTTTCCAGGCCCTTCTTGCTTTTCGGTTCTGGGTTGAGAAATCTGCTAATATCCGTATTGGTTTCCCCCTGAATGTAATCTGATTTTTTTCTCTCACAGTCTTTAAAATTCTATCTTTATTTTGTATGTTAGGTACTTTAGTCATAATGTGCCTTGGTGTGGATCTGTTGTCGTTTTGTGCATTTGGTATTCTGTAAGCATCTTGTATTTGATTTTCCATTTCATTCTTCAGATTTTGGAAACTTTCTGATATTATTTCATTGTATAGATTATTCATTCCTTTGGTTTGTTTCGCTGTGCCTTCCTCAATCCCAACCATTCTAAATTTGGTCTTTTCATGATATCCCATAATTCTTGAAGGTTCTTTTTGTGAATTCTTACTGTCTTCTCTGTTTGCTCAACATTGTTTTCAAGATTAATATTTTGTCTTCAATGTCTGATGTTCCATCTCGCAGGTGATCTAACCTGTTGGTTATGCTTTCTGTTGAGTTTTCAATTTCATTTATTGTATCCTTGATTTCAAGGATTTGTTGTTTTTTTTCCCCAGAATCTCTATTTCTTTATTGAAATGATCTTTTGGTTCCTGCATTTATTCTTTTAACTGTTGATTGGTGTGATCATTCATTGCCTGCATTTGATCTCTCATCTCATTGTTTGCTTCTCTGATCATTTTAATTATGTGCATTCTGAACTCACTTTCTGACATATCTTCTGCCCTGTTGTCATTGGATTCTCTTGATGTAGCATCTAGGTTTTTTGGTACACTTTCTTCCTTTGTTTTCTCATGTTGTTCATGTATCTTCCCCTCTGTCAGTGAGAATCTGAGGTATTGTAGTTTCCACCCTTAGATTTATGGTGTCCCTGCAGGTTTTCAGTACCTCATGTGGGTGCTCTAGGCTGGCCTCTTAGGCGCAGAAGTCTCACTCGTTTGTGTTGGACTGAGCCTGATGTGTGTCTTTAGGCCCACCTCCCCCAGCCTTTTAGTCTGGCAAGGCTTTGCTGGGCTGGACTGGTCCTAGAACTCTGGGCTGGCCTCCCCAGTGCTCAGGAGACTCACGTGGGTGTCCTACACTGGCCTCCCTGTCACAGAAGTCTCACAGTTTTGCACTAGGCTGAGCCTGATGTCTGACTCTAGGCCCACCTCCCCAGCCTGGAAATCTCTTGGGGTTCTGCTGGGCTGGGCAGGTCCTAGACCTCTGGGCTGGCCTACCCCATGTGTGGAAGACTCACACAGGTGCCCGAGGCTGGCCTCTCAGGCACAGAAGTCTCACGCATCTGTGCTGTGCCGGCCTCCCTCGTGTGGAAGTCTTACACATCTGTGCTGGTCTGATCCTGATGTCTGTCTCTAGCCCCACCTCCCTGGCCTGGTCGTACTGTTTTTTGATACACAATAACAGTATGTGTTAGCAAAAGAATGGTGTCAATCCTGAAAAAATATTTGTATTAAAGAGAACAAGTTCAAACTTTCCTGACAGTGAAATGAAATCAGCCAGTTTATCCAGTTCCTTTTGTACCAAAGAACCAAATTAAAATAGCATAAAACTCTTGAGGTCCACAGGCTTTATCAAGTTTATTCTTCCTGGTTTTGAGTCAAGCCAAGTATCATTCTTGAAAAAGTCATCCTTTGTGAGCTCTTCATTCTTTTCTTCATTTCTTTCCCCAATAGTCATTGTTCCTTTATCCAAAAAAGTCATTTAGTGTTTTATCTCGTGGGGAAGATAAATTCTGTTTTAGCTTGCCATACTTATTTTAATGTTTTTCTGTTTCTTTTATTTTTTATTGGTGCTTTATAGTTGTACATAATGGTGGGATTTGTTGTTAAATATTTGTAGATGCACACAATATAGCATTATAATTTGGCCAGTATCATAGCCCAGTATTTCCCCTTTCTCTTCCTTCCTCCCCACCCCATTCTTTTTCTCTATTCTAGTGAGATTCCTTTGATTTTTACAAGACTCCATCTCCCCGACTTTCTTTTCCTTCTTCCTGCCTTCCATATATGAGGGAAAACTCACTACCTTTGAACTTCTGAATTTGGCTTATTTCACTTAACCTAATGTTTTCAAGTTTTCCATCCATTTTCCTGGTAATGACAATTTCATTTTTCTTTATGGCTAAATAAAACTCCATTGTGTATACATACCACATTTTCTTTATCTATTCATCTGTTGATGGACTGAGTCTCGTCCCATTGTTTGGCTATTGTGAATTGTGCCTCTATTAACATGGGTATGAATATTTCTTTGTAATATGATGACTTTAATTCTTTAGTATAAATACTGTTGATTGGTATAGCTAGGTAATATGGCTTTTTTGGTTGTTCCATTACTAGTCTTTTGAGGAATCTCCATACTTATTTTCAAAGTGGTTGTGCTAATTTACAGTTCACCAACCGTATCCTTTTCTGTTTTTGTTTTTGTTTTTTGGTATGAGGGATTGAACAGAGACAACAGTTCTGTCCACTGATCTACATCCTTAATCCTTTTTTGTGTGTGTGAGTTAGGAGTTGGAGACTTTCTAAGTTGCGAAGACTGGGCTCAAAATTGCAATCTTCCAGCATCAGTCTCTGGAGTTGCTAGGATTATAGGCATACACTACAACACTGGGCTAAAACTGTTCCTTTTTCTCCACATCCTCTCCAGCAATGACTATTGCTTGTATTCTTGATGACTGCTACTCTGCCTGGTGTGAGATGAAATCTCAGTGTAGTTTTGATTTGCATTTCCCTGATTGCTAAAGATGTTGAAAATGTTTTAATATATTTATTGGCCATTTGTATTTTTTCTTTTGAGAATCATCTGTTTAATTCATTTCCCATTTGTTAGTTGAGTTTTTTGGCATTAAGTTTTTGGAGTTCTTTATATATTCTGGGCATTAATTCCCTCTCAGAAGAGTTTCTAGCAAAGATTATCTCCCATTCTTTAGGTCCTCTTCACATTCTTAATTTTTTCCTTTGCTGTGCAGAAGTATTTATCTCTCTATCTCTCTTTCTATTTATTTTTTAGTTTAATTTCCATGAAGTGTTTATTGATGTTGTATGAAGCCAAAACATTATTTATTGCCTATACTGCTATGTGAATTTTGGAAAAATAGAATCTGATGACTTTCTATATGTTATTTTTCTAGGTAGACTTTAAGATAACAAATAAGTCAGCAGTAGTGTCAGTTTGATAGTATTTTTCAATAAGTGCTCACAAGGATGAAAATCTTGGAGAGCTGGAATCCAAATGACAGCCATCTTTCAAGACCAGGAGACATTTCCTTTAGCAGGATGTCAGTCAAATGTCCAGCATGTGCACTGTTGCTTAGAAGGTTTTATATGTTAATGTTAACTTTAAAAATCCATTCATTCATTCATTCATTCATTCATTCATTCATTCATTGTGAAATCACTATTCATGAGACCTTGTCTACTGGGCATTGAGGTAGGTTCTATTAGATCAGCAATAAACTAACCAGGTATTACATCTATCTCCACACAGGTGACAATCTCATGAGGAAGACAAAACTTTAAATAAATGATCTTAATAAAGTGTGTTGTGCATGATTGTAGGAGAGACACAGGGCACTGTGGCAGAAGCTTTTTAATTTGATGCCGACCCATATATTAACTCTTGGCATTATTTCCTAAATGTTACTGATCCTATTGACAAAATTGTTGCCTGTGTCTATAAGCTGGAGTGTTGACCCTATGTTTTCTTCTAGGAGTTGCATAGTTTCTGGTCTAATTCCTATGTCTTTGATCCATTTTGAGTTGATTTTTGTGCAGGATGAGAGATAAAGGAATAGTCTCATTCTTCTACATCTGGATAACTATTTTCCTAGCACTGTTTGTTCAAAAGGCTTTTTTCTCCAATGTATGATTTGGGCGCCTCTGTCAAGTTTCAGATGACTGTAGGTATGTGGGTTTGTCTCTGTGTCTTCTATTCTGTACCATTGTTATATGTGTCTGCTTTTATGCCAGGACCATGAAGTTTTTGTTACTATAGCTCTGTAGTCTAATTTGAAATCAGGTATTGTGATGCCTCCAGCATTCCTTTTTTGGTTGAGAACTACTTTAGGCATTCTGAGTCTTTTTTTCTTCCTAATGAATTTTAGGACTGATTTTCTAGTTTTGTAAAGAATGCTACCGGTATTTTGATGCAAATTACATTGGATCTGTTTATTGCTTTTGGTAGAATGGACATTTAAACAATATTAATTCTGCATATTCATTAAAATTGGAGGTCGTTCCATTGACTTGTGTCTTCTTCAATTTCTTTCTTCAATATTCTATAGCTTTCATTATAGAAGTCTTTCACCTCCTTGATTAGATTTACTCCTAGGTCTTTTATTTTTGGAGGGTATTATGAATGGAATTATTTTATTGATTTTTTATCAACAGATTCTTTGTTGGTATATGGGAAAGTTAAGAATTTTTTATGTTGATTTTGTAACCCACTACTTTGCTGAATTTATTAGTTCTTGCAGTCTTTTGGTGGAGCTTTTTGAATCTTCTAACTATAGGATCATATAATCTGACAACAGTGCTAATATGACTTCTTATTTTCCTATTTTTATTTCTTTTATTTCCTTATCTTGCCTAATTGCTCTGGTTAGAATTTATAAAAGTATATTAAATAAGAGAGGTGAGAGTGAACATCTTTGTGTCGTTCCATATTTTAAAGTGAGTATTATCAATTCTTCACCATTTACTGTGAAGTTTGATTTGGGTTTATTGTATATAGCCTTTATGATGTTGAAGTAGGTTTCTTCTATTCCTATATGCTTTCATTTTAGATGATATTTTTTACTGGGTACAGAATTTTAGGTTTCCAGTTGTCTTCTTGCAGCACTTAATAGATGCCATTCAGTCATTGTCTGATTTCCTAGATACTGTTAAAAAATCAAGATGAGTCTTACTATTATTTTTTTCCTTTGAAAGAAATGTCTTTTTTCTCATTCTAACTGTTTTTAAGATTTTCTTTTTGTTTTTCAATTCATCAATGTTTTTCTTTACATTTATCCTTATTGAATTATTGAAGAATCTTGAATATTTGGATTTATACTTTTCATTGTTTGTTTTTACAAATTAGAAATGAGGGGGGTGACTCATGCCTATAATCCTAGAGATTGCAGAGGCTGAGTCAGAAGGACCTAAGTTCAAGGCCAGTCTCAGCCTTAGCAAGACCCTAAGCAACTTGGTGAGTTCCTGTCTCAGAATAAAAAAGGAAAGGGCTAGGGATATTACTCAGTGGTAAAGCAGCTCTGGGCTCAATCTGCAATACAAAAACAATTCTTAGTTGTTGCCTCTTCAATATTGATATGTTCATTTTCCAACTCCTCTCCTAGAAATCCAATTACAAATAAAATGAATTATTTTACTATATTTCATATATATGAAGGATTATATTCTTCTACCTTTTAAAAGGTTTTGTTTAGTTGTTGATGGACCTTTATTTAATATATTTATTTATATGCAGTGCTGAGAACTGAACCCAGTACCTCACACTTGCTAGGCAAGTGATCTACCACTGAGCCACAACCCCAGCTCCTTCTCCCTTTTAGTGTTTTATCTCAGATACATGTTATTGGTTTGTCTTCCAGTCAAGTAATATTTTCTTTGCTATATTAATATGCAGGGCAACCCACATTAAATTCCTGATTTCCATAATTATATTTCAAAATTGAAGTTTTATTTTAATTTACTCATATATTCTAATCTGCTGCTGAAATTCTCTAACTTCTCACTTATTTTTCTCCATATTTTATTGTTCTCTCAAGCCTATTACTTTCAGTGCACAATCATTGCTATTTTAAATTCTTATTTGCTAACTCTGAGCTCTAGTTCATTTGGTAGACCTGATTTATTACATTTTGTTTTTTTCCCCCTCCGGGGTTCCTGGTCATAAGTCTAGGAATTTTTGATCAAGAGTGAGAAATTATATGTAATTTGCTTTCAGAAAAGCTGGAGGGTTGTTCAGTGTTTCAGCTTGTCCCTTGGTATGCTCACTAGTGTTGTCAAAATCCTGTGAAAGTGTGTCCTATGACGTGTCTTTTTACCATATTCTGTGAAAATAACCCCTAATTTCTAAAAATCTAAATTATGATTCTTGATAATGTGTTGGTTCAGTATTCATGTTTAAATCTGTATTTTTGTTTTCCAGAAATTATTATTTCTTGTGAATTCCCTTTGTTAGTTCCAGAGATCTTTGGCACATCCCTATTGACCTCCTTGCATAAAGTGAGATGAAAAAATAATGAATCCAAATTTTCTCTTTAAGCAAAGAGTTTGAGAGTCTTGCCTCACTTAATGAATAGATTCTGTTGTGATAAGGATTGTGTACATTGAGCAGAAGAGGGTGAACCTAGAAAAGCAAGTCCATGCTATTGCAAATATGGGACCACAAAAGGAAAATAAATGTTAGGCAAAGGGAGGAGCCTGTCAGACTTTGCCATCTGTCTTCAACCCACTGGGAACAATGCTGATAGGATTGATTTACTGAGAAATGTTTCATTGTGTTTTAGCTAGAGCAGGTTATACTGCTTAATAAAAAGAACAAAAAGTGCAGTGGTTCAAAAAATTGGGGACAGAAAATTTCTTTCTTTCTAAATAATACTTCAGGGAAAGTATTTCAAGTGATTCAGGTGCTCTACTGCACAAACCAAGGGCCACTGTTTCTTCCACTTCTTTATGCTTATCTAACAGGATGCTGTCTTTGAATTCACAGTTGAAGCTGAACAGTGGTCAGCAGAAATAGGAAGATATCACTTTTATTTTTGAGAAAACTAAGTCATGGTGAAATCTAATTCCAATGGAGTCTGGGAAATGTGTGGTAACTGGGCCACAATGTGATAGGCTACAATTATAGTATCGTCAAAGAAGAAGCCATTGGATTTTGAAACAGTCTGTTACACATTGGAAAGAAGAAAATCTCTCATTCTTACTTTCATTTTCGTCTAGTAACATTTGCAAAATAGAACTGGTTATGGCCTCAAGGGACACAGGTAAAGTTTCATCTGTGATTTTTCAGGATTTGGTCCAGGGGAGGTGCTGTCCTTGGAATGAGTATTACTAGATTTCAACATTAATAAGAATTAGATTTATCAGAATTGAGACCAGTAGATCTTCCTGTTTTGAGTTCATAGTCTATAAGAGGGGAAACGGATAAACTCAAATTTCTAGTTGACTTGAAATCTTGCTGCTTCAGTTCTGGTGAGGAAATCTGGGACTCCTCAGAGGACATTATATGCAGCAGGTTGAGTAGCACAGATGTGATGGAATTAGTTTGAAGTTCTTATGTACTGAAGTCTGTCCTTCTTCAGTATGTCCAGGGTTTTATAACATCTAAAACTTATCATCACCCAGAGCTGCTTCTGACTTCTTTTTGGCCAAGTCAGTCAGGTGTGAAAATCACATCCAAGTGTGTACATGAAGAACCTCTCTAATGAACAGAAACTCTCTGAACACACACTCTCTATAAGTCCATACATATAAACAAATTTAGCCTAATGTAGAACAATGTTATTTTCATCTTTATTACTCTTAAAAATCCATAACCACAAAAAGTTATCAGATATTTGTTGAAATAGATAAGCATGTTCTGAATTTCTCTCAGTGTACAAATTTTGTTTTCCAGAATCTGAGAAGCAGGGCTGAAGTGAAGTCGCTGCATTTTTTTCCTTGCACAGGGTTAGTCTTCCTCTGGGCCACCAGTAATAGCTTGTCAACACAGTCTCTTCAGGAAGAGGATGTGAGGGGCTCATTCCTAATGGACCACCAGGAACATGACTCCTACTTCTTGATGTCCATGAAATTGTAGAATTTCCCTTAATGTGGAAAATCAGAAGTTCCTCTGAAATTTCCTGTCAGGCAACAACACAGCTGTCTAAATAAGTTAAAACCTGATGTGTAACTTGATTTGTAACTGATTTTTTGTGGCCAAGAAAGGCAAAGCATTTTGTAGCCTGGAGTGCAGCTTGTTTTAGGTACAATTCAACTCTAAAAAAGAAACTAACAGTAATGACTCTTCACACTTGATGAGACACATTGTGATGGTTTGGGCATGAGGCATCCCTTTAAATCTCCTTTGTTAATTCAGAAATGTTTGGAGGTGAAATGATTGAATTATGAGAGCTACAACCTACTCAGTCCTTCTGAGTTTTAATGGAGCAATGGGGTAGTAATTATAGGCAGGTGGGGCAGGGCTGGAAGTGGTGGGTCACTGGGAATACGATCTGGAAGGATTCATCTTTCCTGTGACCCATCCCTCCTTCCCTCTCTCTGTTTTCTGATTTCCACAGATGAGACACCACCTAACCCTTCTGCTCTGATGTCCTGCCTCCATTGGGTCCCAGAGCAATGGAGTTGACTAACGATGGCCTAAATCTCTGAAACTGTAAGCCAAAATCAAATTTCTCTCCTCGAAGTTGTTCTCATCAGGTGTTTCAGTAACCGAGGTGAAAAGTTGACCAACATATCCACATTGCGCAAGCTGCTGTTATTAGAGTTCACTGAATAATTTTACTGATGAATGTCTTTGCTAATATTTCATTGGTTACCTCATTCTCAAATGTATACATCTTTGTTTCTATTGCTTGTAAATTTGTTATTTGATCTTTTGTCTCAGTGCTTACATTTCCAAGCAGAATACATACCCCTTATTAGGTCCACTATTGGGTAGGAAAGTATGAGGTATTTCAGAAGGGAAAGGTACTTTCCTGTTATTCCTAATGTTGCATTACAGTGATTGGCATCCAAGTGTGTCCTCATCAATGGTTTTCTTCAATTCACAGAATCAACTTCAGTTTACCTTCATTTTTCTTTCTTTCCTTTCCTTTCCTTTCCTTTCCTTTCCTTTCCTTTCCTTTCCTTTCCTTTCCTTTCCTTTCCTTTCTTCTTTCCTTTCCCTTTCTTCCTTCCTTCCTTCCTTCCTTCCTTCCTTCCTTCCTTCCTTCCTT
>JAJEJO010003365.1:23961-85274 GCA_020662805.1 Glaucomys volans | reverse complement strand
AATCAATATGCCTCAGAGGAAAAACAGATGCAGGATTTGGAAATGGAAGTAGCTTAATTAATTGCATATTTTTTGTGTAAGAGGAGACTGGAGAGAGTTAAAGTAGGAGAAAGAATGGAATGCCTGTTCGTTAGACAATGAGTGTGACTCGTGCATCCCAAAGCTGCTCAAGGATGCTTTAGATTTATATTACTAATGAAACCTCCCATGCAGTCCTTTAGACCCAGACCTTTCTTGTCAGTAATGCAACAAAATAAATACTATTTACATCAGCCTTATGGTGACTCATCCCTAGTGAGAAGAAGTGCTCTAAGAATGCAGTGAGTCAAGGTCCTGTTCACATAGGAAGTTATGGGGGAAATGCAGTCATTGGTCTAATCATTCTCCCTCTCTTTCTCTTGACTTTAGCTCCAAGTTAACAGGTGAGTCAGTAAACCATTGTCATCCATTTGGAGTCAATTTAAGGGGAGCGATCTGCATGTTTTGCCCTCAATTGAGTTGAAGTCTTTTCAGTTTTGAAAGAGCCAATTGAAAAGACATCACTGTATTTCACAGCAGAGAGAATGTCATTAACAATAATGCATTGTGCATTTCAAAATAGCTATGAGAGGATTTTGAATGGTTCTCACCATAAAGAAGTGATAAATGTTTAATGGGATGGATCTGCTAAGTACCCTGATCTGATCATTACACAATGTACACATGAATTCATCACATTATATCCCTCAAGTTGATATAATTGTGAAGTCAATCAAATAAAACACACATCAGATTCACATGCCATTTTCCTCCTAAATAAAAAAAAATCTTCTGTTTCAAATTCCTATTTCCTCTTTGTCTTGTCATTTGGCTGTTGTATTTCTGAAGTATCTGTTCAGTGTTTTGCTGAGGAGAAGAGGGCAGAGTTCTTAAACAATAACATTAGGCATTGTTACCTCATGTAAATATATGACTGCATGATCGATGTGATCCTACAATATGTACCATTATAAAAAAGAGAAATTATACCCCATTTATGTATGGTTTATCAAAATGTATAAATGAATTCTACTCTCATGTACAACTAATTAGAACAAGTAAAATATTTTTAATAACACAACATTAGGGAGCAAAAGAGGCTGTGCTGGCATCTGAAGGGCAGGAGAAACTACTTATAGAAGCAGAGTCCAGTGCTTGTCTGGAACATATACAGAAAGTCATCACACTTCTTAGAATCCCAAGGCATCTTGAAGTGTATAATATTGTTATATGATAATTTTTCCAGATCATCTTCTGAACCAATCTTAAGTGGGTAGATAAGAATTAGAGACAGTCAAGAGCAATGATATTGAGACTTTATGCTTTTAAGCCCCAAAAGATTCAAAATTCCTCCATAAAATCAATATGGTAAACTCCATGTCCTCAACTTCATGCCATGATTTTCAGTCATGGAAGTGGCACCCATTTTATCCCTGCTTTAGATATGGGAAGATTGAGACTGAGAAAAGCAAAATTTAGGGTCAGCTTCAAGGAGCTTTGTTTTCGGTAATAGTTTGAGAACTTCAGTTTAGGATATTCAAGATTACTGTGGCTTTTCTGTCACAGATGAATTCAGCTAAGTGCATTTAATTAGAGTTTTCTGGTAATGACCACTCTTTTCATCTGTATTCTTAGGTCCCATGTGCTATGAAGGTGTCCTACGAAGAACAGTAAAGAGAGCTTTGGCAAGCCCTCTTTTGAGAAACTGGCTCATTCTAAGTAGTGCTCAAAGGATCTACAAGTAAAATTCCTTTTGTTCCTGTTGATTAAGTTCTCGAGTTATTATCTAGTTTAAACATCAACTGAACAACATCCATGAGTCAGTAAAGCTCTGATGGATGTCTTAAATGTGGATCTTAGCATTTTCTTGATGTAATATAAATGATGTAGTACTTGAATACTATCATTATATTTTTTAATTCTGCTGTATTTAGTTAGATTCTGAATAAACAGAGAAAGATTTTGGCTATCTTAGGATAAGAAGAAGAAGATGGACAACTAAAGGAACTAAACAACAATTTGCACTTTTGTTACATAATAACCCATAGAGATTTCCAAGAATTGCAATATAATGTATGTGCATTTGAAGTTTAAGCCTTTCCCAGATATTGTTGATTCCATTTGTTCAAATTATTCGCTGCTGGTCTGGAGATGTTTATCAAGGGTAGAGTGCTTGCCTAGCATGCATGAAGCCTTGAATTTCATCCCTGGTACTGATAAAAATATTACTCAAACTGGGCATGGTGGTGCATGCCTATAATCTCAGTGTCTTATGAGGCTGAGATAGGAGGATGGTAGGTTCTGATTCTGCCTCAGCAATTTAGCAAGGTTGCAAGCAACCTAATGAGACCCTGTCTCAAAATAAAAAAACAGAAAGGGGTGGGAATATGACTTAGTCTTTAGTTGCCCTTGGGTACTGTAAGAAATAAAATTACTCACTAATTTGTCAGTATGCAGAGATATTAGGCCTTTAGATTGCTTATTATCATTTTTTTCTTCTCTTGCTTTTTAATACTTTTTGTCATCATGCCAAACAAAAATTAAGGATGTTACCCGTTTTTAAATTTTTCTTTTTTTTTTTTTTTTGATACTAGGAATTGAACCCTGGGTGCTTAACAGTGGAGTCACATCCCAGTGCTTTTTCATTTTTTACTTTGAGACAGGGTCTCATGAAGTTGCATATAGCCTTGCTATGTTGCCAAGACTGGCCCTGAACTTCTGATCCTTCTGTCGTAGTGTTCTGAGCCATTGGGATATAGGCATGCACCACCACACACAGCTTGAAACCTGTTTTTAAAACGTTTGAAGCCATGTCATATTTCTTGAGTGAAATGATCATCTGATAGCATGTGCACTGATGATGGATGAAAAGCTTTATAAAGAAGTTGTGAGTAATTAGGATGGCTCATCTGGAAAAGTGTCTAAGCTGCCATCTGATTGCCATGTTTGGGGAGTTTATTTTGTAGTCGTATCCTGAACAACTTGCAAGACTCAGTGAATAAGGGGAAGATTATACAGAGAGTCACTTATCAAGAAAGGAGGGATTATTATCCTTATTAGATGAGGACATGCATGCTGAGAACTGAAGTGCCTCACCAGGATCACATTAAATGAATTTGAATCCCAGCTCAGGCCAGTCTGACTCAGTCACAGTCATCCATGGACTGCTTTGTCCTGGTGCCGACCAGCTCTACTGGGCAAGTGTATATCAGCAACCCATGAAAAAACTTTTGGATTTTCAGGTCAGCAGGGTTGGACATTGCTCTCAGAAGATGAGGTGTCCTCCTAGGTCTGAAGAGACTGAGAAAGAAGAGGCTCCTAGGATTGCTGGGTAAGGATGGAATTCTTGGCTGTGGGGTAGAAGGGAGAGTAAGGAGCCTGGAATGATGGGCAGGGCTGAGGTGGAAAGGTAAAGAGAGGCCTCTTAGGAAGGAGGAGGCTAGCCTTAATCTAATTCACTTAAATAAGAGAACATTTTTCATAAGCTTAAAAGGGTTTGTACTCAAGTGTTCTGACTGAAAGACCTGTTGTATTTACCTGAACTGAAAGTCTGCACAAGAGGAGAGGGAGATGGATAAAGCAGAGGCAGGGGTGGAAACAAATTCCAGACAACCTGTGATTTGCTCTTCACCTACAGAAGATACTAGTAAATTCTCTGGGTACTTTAGCAACTCAATTCTTTTCATGCCACCTACTGGCTGCCAGGCAGCACTGGGTAGAGAACCTGCCTTCCTTCCAAAGTCAAAGGAAGACAATGTTTAAATAAATGAGCTGTAGAAACCTGAAGGCTTGCCCAAGAACTTTGGCACACATTCTCTCTCCAACCTATAAGGAAGCCCAGGACCTGTGTCCTTCTGCTGATTCTGGATGGGCTGTGGGCTCTCACCTAGATGATTGGATTGCAATATTGGAGCAAAATGACAACAGTGGCATTTTGTGCATTATTTTACAAATTCTCTTGTTTAATGAAAAAGACTTCAAAAGAATCCTAAATGATAAATAATTTAAATGCCAGAAGGAAGAAGACATTTTCTGATGGTCTTATAGGCTCTCACTTTCTGAAGTCTCCCCATTACAGGATCCCAGGAGAGTGTGGTGGTTAAGAACAAGCCCTGGACCTGCACTGACTAAGTCCAGTTGAATCCTGCTCTTACCAGCTGTATGACCCTGGAAAAGATTCTATTTGGTACCTAGAGAGCTTTACCTATTGGCTGGGCCATTTAGACGACTATGCAAATAAAAGCAATAGGTATCTGGATGTACAATGCAGAGAAACATGAATGGATTGAGATGCTTCCTTGGCAGACAAGAACAGCACAACTGCAGTCATAGGTTCACTCAATACAAATGTATTGATTGCTAGTAGTTACTGGTTCTGTGCTAGTCATTGGAAAGGGAAGATGCATTGAAATAGTCTCTGTCACCACCAAGGAATTTACAATCCCATAAATATCATTCTAACCAAGGCAGGGCAAACTAATCAACAAATATTTGTTGAGCCTTTCCGTTATATATTAAGTGGAAGCTCTGAGAAAAAAACATTTACAAGAGTTTTTCCTAAGGCACTAAAGTGCACCTAATCCTAAATAATGAGTGTAATTTGTTCCTGACAAACCTGTTGCTAAATGAGAACATTACCATTACTTCTAATGGCAAATATAATGATGTATTTCAACCCACCTCAAGATAATCTATTTTTCACAAGTAGTCAAATAATGGGAATAAGTTTATAAAAGCAATAAAATAGTTTGAAAATAGAGTTTGCCTATAAAATAAAATACAACAAATATCAAAAAAGGAAGAGAAAACTTGATGGGGGGTTATGAAGGAGGGATCATGCATTTAGTCAACTTGTAGTCACAAGGTTAATCCCCCTCTGTTTTTCATTTCATTAATTTTTATTTCCCAAACTTGGGTTTTTATGACAACTTACTTCCTTCACAATAGATTTTACTTAGCATATTTAATGAGTTAAACACTCTCAAAGAACATCATTTTATTAAAATATTCAAAACAGTTTAGGTAGGAAGGTGGTTAACCTTCTACCTCACAGATGTAGAAAGGTTCAGAAGGACTGAGAAACTTGTCTCAGGTTGATTCACCAACATTCATATATGTAGATTCTGTGTACAAGAAGTTGAGAGTCTCAAACCAATAAATTGCCTCAAAATAATAAAATATATTCTCATACATATTTTATGACAAGTATTCATTACAATGGCAGAAAAATGAAATGGAAAAGTCAGCAATATATCAAAGATGATTCAATTTAATTATAATTACGATGTCTAGACAATATGTTGATGGGTTGGTGATGTTTGCATAAGTAACAAAACTAAGACACAATGTACAAATCATTATGAATTTCTTTCATGTCATTTATTTTTCTCACCTTAATTTCAGGAATATCATTATGCTTTTATAATCAAGATTTTTCACATAATTTGTTCTTAATTGACAATGAAGAAATAGTAGATGCTCTTTCTTTAGTCATTGCAGCTCTTAGTTGATTGTTTTTCTTTTGCAGGGCTGGGGATTGAACCCAGGGCCTTATGCTTGCAAAACAAGCACTCTATCATCTGAGCTGTATCCCCAGCCCTGGTTGATTTTTTATTGATTTCGATTTGAAGAAACTTTGCTTTGTTGAGCAATCATAATTGAAATTGTCAATATTTTTTTTTCTTTTTTTACTGGGGATTGAACTCAGGGGTGCTCTGCCACTGAGTTATATCCTCAATCTTTTAAAGTTTTATTTTGAGACAGGGTCATATTTAGTTGCTCAGGCTGGACATGAACTTGAGATTGTCCTGCATCCGCCTCCCTTGACTGATATTGTTGATTCTTTTTTCTTTTAAAGTAAAATAAAAACATTCAGTTTTCTCATTTGCTCCCTTCAGGGTGATTTATTTATTTAATCTTCTTTTAAATTTTTGTTTTTCCACAGTTTTTATTGGTGCATTATGTCTATACCTAGTGGGAATTGTGGTTACATATTTGTACATTCACACAATAGAACAGTATGATTTGGTCAATATCATTCCCAATATTTCCCCTTTCTCTTCCCTTCTCAATTCCCTGGTCCCTTTCCTCTATTCTACTGATTTCTCTCTTTGTGAGATTCACCCCACTTTTCTTTCCCTTTTCCTCACTATCTTCCACGTAGGAGAGAAAACATAAAAGCTTTGATCTTTTGAGTTTGGCTTATTTAACAATATAAAGTCCTCAATTTCCTTCAATTTTACTTTTCTTTATGGTCAAATAAAAATCTATTCTGTATATATGCCACATTTTCTTCATCCATTCATTTGTTGGTGGATACCTACTCTGGTTCCATATTTGGCTATTGTGAATTGTGCTAATTAACATGGGTATGCATGTATCACTGTAATGTGGAGGCTGTAATTCCTTAGGAGAAATACTGAGGAGTGGTGTAGGTAGGTCACATGGTGGCTCCATGCTTAGTCTTTTGAGGAACCACTATACTGATTTTCATGTGGTTGCATTAATTTACAACCCCACAAACAGTGTAAAAGGGGGTTTTTCTCCATAACTTCTTCAGGATTTATTATTATCTGTATTTTGACGACTGTCATTTTGACTGGTAGGAGATGAAATCTCATTGCAGTTTTGATTTGCATTTCCCTAATTTCTAATAATGTAGAACATTTTTCACATATTTGTTGGCCATTTGTATTTCTTCTTTTGAGAATTATCTGTTTAATTCATTTGCCTATTTATTAATTGAGTTGTTTGGGGTTTTGGGAGTTAGGTTTTTGAGTTTTTAAATATATATTCTAGATATTAACCCTCTGTCAGAAGAGTAGCTATTAAAGATCTTTTTCCAATTCTGTAGTCTCTCTCTTATTCCTAATTGTTTCTTTTGCTATGCAGAAGTTTTTTAATTTGATGACATCCCATACATTAATTCTTGGCATTATTTGCTGAACTTTGGGGATCCTATTGAGAAAGTTGTTGCCTGTACCTACATGCTGAAGTGTTGACCTATGTTTTCTTCTAGGACTCCTATAGTTTCTGGTCTAATTCTTATGTCTTTGATCATTTTGAGCTGACTTTTGTGCAGGATGAGAAATAAGGGTCTAGTGTTATTCTTCTACATATGGATAACCATTTTGCCTAGCACCATTTGTTCAAAAGGCTGTCTTTTCTCCAATGTATGATTTTGGTACCTTTATCAAGGCTCAGATGACTGTACCCGTGTGGGTTTGTCTCTGTGTCTTCTATTCTGTACCATTGTTCTGTGTGTCTATTTTTATGCCAGTACCATGCAGTTTTTGGTACTATAGCTCTGTAGTCTAGTTTAAGGTCAGGTATTGTGATGGCACCAGCACAGCTTTTGGGCTTCAGAATGCTTTGACTATTCTGAGTCTTTCATTCTTCCTAATAAATTTTAGGACTATTTTTTCTACTTCTGTGAAGAATGTCATTGGTATTTTGTTGGGGATTGCATTAAATCTGCATATTACTTTTAGTAGTATAGCTATTTAAACAATATTTATTCTTTAAGCCCATGAACATAGGGGGTCTTTCTATCTTGTGTCTTCTTCACTTTATTTCTTCACTATTCTATAGTTTCTTCATAGAGGTCTTTCTTTTTCTTGGTTAGATTTATTCCTAAGTATTTAATTTTTAATGTATTAAGAATGGATTGTTTTCTTGATTTCTTTCTCAGCAGATTCTTTGTTGGTATATAGGAAAGCTATAGATTTGTGTATGTTGATTTTGTGACCTCTTACTTTACTGAATTTGCTTATTAGCTCTAGCAGTCATTTGGTGGAACTTTTTGGATCTTGTAACTATATAATCACATTATCTTCAAACGGTGTTAATTTGGCTTCTTCTTTTCCTACTTTTATCCTTTTAATTTCCTTTTCTTGCCTAATTGCTCTGGCTAGAATTTCTAGCAGTACATTTAATAGGAGTGGTGAGAGTGGATATCCTTGTTGAAATTGTCAATTCTTAAATGGATAATTAGATTTAGAAAATAAACTATGAACTTAATATTTATATATTACATATAGCAGCAATTAGCACAGATTACTACAGAAAAACTTACAAAACGCTCTTTTCAATAAACTTGTGATATATTTCTCATCTCTTTTAATTGATTTTAATTTTATTCATTTTTTGTGTGGTACTGGGAATTGAACCCAGGAGCATTCTGCCTCTGAGCTGCACCCCAGTCCCACCCCCTTTTAGACCCTTTTTGTTGAAACTGGTCTCAAACTTGTAATCCTGTTGCTTCTGCCTCCCAATTAGTTAGAATTACAGGCATGTGCCACAGTGACTGGCTTCATATTTCTTAAGTGTCATACCAGTTATATTTATGTTACAATTTTAAGGCTAATGAAAGTTATTTGATATTAAAATATGGTTCTTGGTTGCCATGTGCACCTTTTATAAGTATTTTGTTAATTCACATGTGCTTTTGAACCTTGAGTTGAAACGTAACAAGAAGCAAGAAAGTGTTTGACACTTTTGGGAGAAGATACTTCACTGTAAAAAGATCTATCAGAACTGTGCTCATCTGTGCTATGCTAAAAGGAAGGGTTTGACAAGTTAATTTCTCCTTTCTGTCCCTTAAGTGCATCTGCTGCTCAAGTTCTCCCCAAACTTTGAATAAATATCTTCTCTGTGTGTGCTGGTGGTTGCACAACTCACAAAACTTTATGAAATCTGGGAGCCATCAATCATCTTGTAATTCAAGAACACTGGG
This sequence comes from Glaucomys volans, assembly GCA_020662805.1. Lineage (NCBI taxonomy): Eukaryota > Metazoa > Chordata > Mammalia > Rodentia > Sciuridae > Glaucomys > Glaucomys volans. Next base: position 76,522 of record JAJEJO010003365.1, on the reverse strand, counting down.
TGAGTAAGCTCATAAACGTTCCTGGGGCACTGAAGAGTATTCAACTCAGAACAGATGTTCAGAGTTCCTGAAAGCATTGTGCTGCCTGAAATGCTTTCTCTGCAAATCTTCCCAAATCCTTGCCCTGCTCTGATTGCAAAGTCAGCTCAGAGCTAAAATGCCCACCTTGGTGTGAAGTGTGGTGGCACATGCCTGTAAACCCAGCAATTTTGATGGCTGAGGCAGGAGAATTAAAAGTTTGAGGCCAGCCGCAGCAACTTAGTAAGAGCCCATATCAAAAGAATAAAAAAACACTAGGTATGTGGCTCAGGGCTAAAGTCCCCCCTGGGTTCAATCCCTAGTACCAAAACTAATGATCCCTCAAACAAATTAACTAAAAAAAGCAAAACAACTGCCCTTTCCTGAACCCCAAAGGTCTACCCTGGTCACATTGAACTCTTCCTGCTCCTTATTTAACTCCTCCTCCTTCCACCACTACAAACTGTTTGGAATAAGGGTAACCTCACTTGTGTGGACATGTTCCTGGAAAGACTCTATTGCTAGCAAGAATTGATGTATATGAAGTCTAATTTTCAGTTTCCTTTCAAAACTGGACAAAACTGGACAGGAATTCCTTTTGAGTGAATTCTTTAGTGAAGAAGTACTGGCAATGCCCTTCTTACAACACCCCTTCCCTCTCAAGATGACCTCGCATCATCAAGATTTCTATCAGGGCCAAGCATTGTTACACACACCTGCAATCCCAGCTATTAGGGGGGCTGAGATAGCAGGATCACAATTTAGTGAGACCCTGTCTCAAAAAGACTGGAAGTATGGCTCAGGGGTAGAACTCCTCCTGGGTTCAATTGCCAGTATAGCAAAAAACAAAAACAAAAACAAAAACAAAAACAAAACAAAACATAAAACACCAATAAAAGCAAGACAACAATAAGCACAAAACAGATTTCTATGATGGCACAATAAATAATTGACTCTAATGTTTTCCAGCAGTTATTATGAACTAGATGCCCTGGAAAACCCACCCAATGCAAAACACCCAACATGGTTCTATTAAATAGCTAAATCTTAAATGTACTGTTTATTTAACACCAAGATAGGAGAAATTTTAAGTTCAAAAGTGAAGACAAAGAAAGATCTGGTGAGGTGTGAGATTGCCAAACCTGCAGCTGACTGTGACTTCGAGCTTTAGCAGCCATATGGTGACCAGGACACAAGCTCTGAGTTTCCCACTGTGAAGTGTTTGAGACTCCATACGCAGGCACTGCAGCTGGTCTAGTTATCATGATCCCTGGCAATTCTGAGGTAACCAATCTTTGGTCCACACCCATGGCTCTCAATTCTGATATGGACTCAGCCCAAGCTCTGTTGGCCCAAGAAGGACATGGGAGTAATGATGGTATAGGTCAAAGTGTCCTGTGTACCATCCTCTGGTGTCATGTTGTCCATGGTATGATCTGAAGCTCAATGAAGTGCCTCTGGCCAGGGTGGGGAGCTTCTATCATGTATCCAGGCAAGGTGAGAATCTGACCAAACCAGGCCTTACACAAATGCATTAGCCAGCCTTTTTTCTGTGACCAAAATACTCGACATAAACAAAGAAATAAAGAGAAATTTCTTTTGACTCACAGTTTCAGAGATTTCAGTCTGTGGTTGGCTGGCTCTATTGCTTGGACCTGAGGTGAAAAAGAACCTCAAGGCAGAAGGGTGTGGTGGAGGAAAGCTGTTCACTTTAGAATGAGAGGAAGGGGCCATGGGCCAGAAATGCACTTCCCAAACAATCAAGAATGTGAAGAGAGACCCTATAAAATGGGAGAAAATCTTTGCCACCTGCACCACAGATAGAGCAATGATTTCCAGGACATATGAAGGACTCAAAAAACTTAATGCCAAAAAAAAAACCCAACTTAAACAACCCAATCAACAAATGGGCAAAGGAGCTGAACACTGAACAGACATTTCATAGAAGTAGAAATACAATCAATTAACATAGATATGAAAAAATGTTCAACATCATTAGCAATTATAGAAATGCAAATTAAAACTACACTGAGATCTCATCTCTCTCTAGTCAGAATGGCAATTTTCAAGAATAAAAGTAACAAAAAATGTTGGTGAGGATGTGGGGAAAAAGATTCACTCATACATTGCTGGTGGGACTGCAAGTTGGTACAACCACTCTAAAAAGCAGTGTGGAGAATTCTATGAGAACATGGAATGGAACTGCCATTTGACCCAGTTATCCCACTCCTCAGCATATATCCAAAGGACTTAAAATCAGCATACTATAGTGATGCAGCCACATCAATGTTCATAGCAGCTCAATTCACATAGCAATGTAAACAACCTAGGTGCCCTTCGGCAGATGAATGGATAAAGGAAATGTGGTACATAAACACAATGGAATATTACTTGACCATAAAGATGAATGAAACTCTGGCATTTACTGGCAAATGGATGGAACTGGAGACTATCATGCAAAGTGAAATAAGCCAGTCCTAAAAAACCAAAGGCAGAATGTTCTCTCTGATATGCAGATGCAGACTCAAAATAAGGGAAAGTGGGAAGGGAAGAGTGGAGGTTCACCAGATTGAACAGGGGGGAGAGGGGGGGAAGATAGGGGAGATGGGAATAGAAAAGGTAGTAGAATGGACATAAATTCCCTATGTTCATATATGAATACATGATTAGTGTAACTCCACATCATTTACAACCACAAAAATAGGAAGTTATACTCCATGTTTGTATGATATATCAAAATACATTCTGTGGTCATGTATAACTAAAAGGAACAAATAGAAAATAATTTTTTTTAAAAAGACATTTCCAGTCCATGCTCCTTGTGGCTTGTTTTTTTCCAATGAGGCTGGACCTCCTATGCTTTCCAGCTGCTCTCCATAGTTCATTCAGCCATGATGGCTTAATCCTTTGATAAGATTAGTGCTCTCATGATCCCAAAACTTCCCAAAAGCCTCAGCTCTGAACATTGCCACATCAGGGATCATGCCTTCAACACGTGAGCCTTTGGGGGACATTCCATATCAGAACCAAAACAATGAATACATGTGTCAGTCTGGAGGTGGAGGAGGACAAGTGGGTTTTCAGAAAGAGTACTGCCACTCACTCTGATATTATTATCTGTAGTGGTCTCTGATGAGATAGGTAAATCTTTGATTTATTTCATATATACGTCTGATCTTTCTACAATATGAGTTTACTATGAATGTTTGTCAATATAAACTGGATGCAGTGGCTCTTCACCTGTAATCCCAACAACCTGGGAAGTTGAGGCAGGAGGATGGCATGTTCCAGGAAGTTCCTCCCCCGCCCCCAACCACTCAATCAATATTTAGTCACACAGACCTGTATGAGCATTAGGCTATTAAAGCAAATAGTTAAGAACCACTGAAGTAAGAATAATAATATTCAGATGTCTAATTGGTCTGATAATTCTCCCTGGTGTGAGAGAGCTAATGTCTTCTGAAATGTGACACATCTATAGGACATGGGAACTACACCCTTCACTGCTGAGTGTACAGCAGGGAATTTAAGAGTCTAAATTGGAAGAAAAAGTGAGAAAGCTTGTGGTGCAGAGGCTATTGTTGGGGAGAAGACTTGAGCCAGCAGAGGGAGCAGAGGCCCCACACAGAAGACCTGTGGACTATAAAGGCCAAGAAGGCAAAGGAAGCATCAGGGGAAACATGGATGAAGTTTTCCAATGAGGATGTTTCTTTAGGTCCTCAGCCATCACTACATGCTCATGGAAGAGGTCAGACAGAGGACCACAGCAAGCATCCCTGTCGTGCACATTTAGTTATGTGCAAATCAGCACTGATCTCTTGTGAGGGCAACTGTGGTGCTGCATGGACGTGGACACCTTTTTCCTAGTCTCACAAAGATTCCGTGTGGCCAGTGACATGGTTTATCCCAGTTGCATCTTCACAGTGAGTCTGGTGCTCCTGTGAGGCAGAGTGCATTATGGGAGAGACCTTTGAGAAACCTTGCTGCGTTCCAGTCTTAGTTCCTGCTGAGTCCTGACTTTTCTGCCTTTGCTAGTGGGGACCAAACTTTCAGTTGTTTTTGGGTGGCAGTCTATCATTGAAAAGAGCTGCTCTTAACAAAACCACCACCCCCCACTAATTTTACTTTAAGTGCTTTCACTAGTGCATTATAATTATACAAAATACTGGAGTTCACTTTGACATAATCATACATGCATGGAATTTAATTTGCTCAGTTCCCCATTTCAGTCCCCAGTGATTCCTCTTTCTCTGTCCTCCTTCTTCCCCTATTTTTTTTCCTCTACTCTACTGGACTTTTATTTATTTATTTTTAAAATTAGTGCATTATTGTTATAAATAAAAGTGGAATTCATTTTTTGGTATTTTTATTTGTGTGCATAGTGTAATTTTGTCAAATTCATTTCACATTTCCTCCCTTTTCCTGCCCCTTTTCCCTGTTCCTCAATCCCCTTCCTCTACTCCACTGATTTCCCCTTTATTTTTTATGAGATCTGCTCCCCATAACCAATTTTTCTGCCCTTACTTTGCTCTAGATTCTGCATGTGAGGGAAAATATTTGACTCCTGACTTACTTTTTGAGTCTGGCTTTTTTCACTTAGCATGATATTCTCCAGTTTCATGCATTTATGGGGAAATGCCATTTTTTCTTTATGGCTGAGTAAAATTCCACTGTGCATATATATCACCTTTTCTTTATTAATTCATCTGTTGGTGGGCATGTGGGCTGGTTCCATAACTTGACTATTGTGAATTGTGCTGCTATGAACATGAACACTGATGTGCCCGTAACACTATAGTATGTTGATTTTAGTTTTTTTGGATAAATACTGAGAAGTGGAATAACTGGATCATATGGTACTTCCATTCCTATTCTTCTCTCTTCTCATTTTAAATCATTGCCTTCATCCTAGACTAGTCTCTTTCTTTTAGATCTTTATCAAAGAGTGTGTGATGTAGCCAACATACTCTGACACCATGATTTTTTCCTACCAAATTCTGTAATGTGAAAGCATCTTCAGGCATAGGATCTTAGGTTGGCAAGCAATGGTCCTTAGTTTGTCAAGTTTAACACAGCAAAGCAGAGTTCTCACTGTCTGCCACCCATATTTCTCCATTAATGTGGACTAACGGTAGGTAATCCCATATCTAATGATTGAAGTTCCCTAATTACTGGCACAAATTCTTTAGAAAAGTAGGCGCTTTTGGATATGGGGAACTTTTTTTTTTTTCATTTTTGCAGTGCTGGGGATTGAACTCAGGGCCTTGGTGCTTGCAAGGCAAGCAGTCTACCAATAGAGCTATATCCACAGCCCTTACAAGTAACATTTATATTGTTCACTTGCAGCAACCTTGAGTGGCTTAAACAAAATGGAGCTTAGCTCCTGATACTTCTACTGAAAACTTTTCTTCCTTCAGTCTCTCTGTCATTGCTAATAGCAACTCCATATTTCCCATAGTTTGGACTGAAAATCTTGGCATTTTCCTTGACTCTTCTCTTTTGACCATATTACTGAACCTCAGTATAAGAAAATTGAAGACAAAATATCTACAAGACATTACTGGAGGTATATCAACAAGATGGCATGCTAGGAGGGTCCAGTCCTGTTCCCCAACAAAAACAGGGATATAATGACAACCCATTGATTAAAACAATTCCGACACCTGTTCCTATGGAGGTAAACTGAGCACCCCCTGCCTCCACACCTGAGCATGCTGAAAACCAATATAATGGACCAGAGATAATGAGGAGGCGGAGCTGTATGGTAAGGAGATTTGCTACCAGCCTGGGAGCACTTGACCCTGGTGCTCTCACTGGAATACTTTCCTCCAGAGAAGATTGATTGTCTTCAACAGTGAACATCAGACTTCCTCAGATAGCCAAGAAGTGTGAAGGAAATGAAGGGGATGCAGGGGTTATAAAGTCCTCAGCACTGAATGCAGGTGTCCAGAAATCCCACTCCTCATTGCAGAGTCCCAGTTTCTCCCCATCAGTTCCCTTACCTAAGCAGAGCACCTGGTAGGGTTGAGCACTGGAATGGGACTGCAACTTTAAATCCTCATCATCAGAACCTGGATTTTTCCCTCAAAGAAATAGACACTACTGACAGATGTCAAACTGTGAATAAAAGTATTGGTTTTTGCAGCTACAGAGGGAAGACAGATTTCTGAGCTGGAAATCAGCTTAGAAGTGCGGTTCTTTTGTTCTGCTGTAATCAAATGTTAGGCTAAGAAAATATGCAAAATAGTCCATTTTACTCCCTCATCTAGATAAAGACTCAAGTGATGGTTTTCAGTTGAAAACATCCTGTTCACTTGTCAGATAACCATCTCCACGAAAAAAATATTTTTCAAGATATTTGAATTTCAATGATTTCATTTATGTCCTATATAATGTAACTTTTTGTATGTTAGCTTTGCTTTTAACTGACACCTAACCATTGTACATATATTTATGGGGGGATGTGTGATGTTTTGACAGCAGCATACATTCTGTAATGATTGAATGAAGGTATATGGCAAAATCTTTCATCTCAGGTGAAAGTGAAAGAAAAATTAAGATGAACACAGCATTTTCAACAACAGTCTTTCTCTAAGCAGGCAGGACTAATGCAGGGCTCAAGCTACTGCCAGGAGTGTGAATTTTCTTCCTCTCAACCCTTCCCCTGCAGGCATCTGGAATGACAGATTACATCATGGTGCAGATCAAGAGGTTTTGGGGCCCATTTTTATGGATATTTTCTTTCTGTTGTTATGTTATTCATCTTCTTCTGGTCACTAGCCACTCTTCTTCACCTTTAAATAGCAGTTTCAGATTCTCCATCATCAAATGCATAGACTTTATTGCCACTTCTTCTCAACATAGTTCTTAAAACTCTAGCCAGAGCAATTAGACAAAAGAGAAATTAAAGGAATATGAATATAAAAAGATGAACTCAAACTATCCCTGTATACAGATGATGTGATTCTCTACATAGGATGATCTGGAAAAACTCCAACAGAAAACATCTAGAACTCAAATAAATTCAGCAAAGTAGCAGGATGTAAAATTAATACCCACAAATGAATTGCATTCTTATACATCAGTGATGAATCAACTGAAAGAGAAATTAGGAAAACTATCCCATTCACAATAGCCTAAAAAAATAAAATAAAGTATTTGGGACTCAATTTGACAAAAGGGTTAAAGACTTCTATAATAAAAACTACAGAAGACTATAGAAAGAAACTGAAGAAGACCTTAGGAAATGGAGAGATCTCTCATCTTCTTGGATAGGCAGAATTCAGATTGTCAAAATGGCTATACTACCAAAAGTGCTGTGAAAATTTAATGCAATTCCCATTAAAATTCCAATGATGTTCATCATATAAATAGAGAAAGCAATCATGAAATTCATTTGGAAAAATAAGAAGCCCAGTATACCCAAAGCAATCCTCAGTGAGAAAAGTGAAGAAGGCATCACAATATCAGACATTAAATTATACTAAAGAGCTATAGCAACAAAAGTGGCATGGTATTGGCACTACAGAGACATGAAGACCAATGGAACAGAATAGAAAACACAGAGGCAAACCTATATAAATACAGTCATGTCAGACTAGACAAAGGTGCCACGAACATACACTGGAGGAAAAATAGCCTCTTCAACAAATGGTGCTGGAAACTAGGAAATCCATTTCACCCTGCACAAAACTCAACTCAAAGTGGATCAAAGACCTAAGCATTAGACCAGAGACCCTGCACATACTGGATGAAAAAGCAGGCCCAATTCTCCATCATGTCAGCTTAGGAACCGTATTCCTCAACAAGACTCCCAAAGTGCAAGAAGTAATGTCAAGAATCAATAAGTGGGATGATGTCAAACTAAAAATCTTCTTCACAGCAAAGGAAACAATCAAGACCATAAAGAGAGAGCTTATAGAATGGGAGAAGATCTTTGTTATCTGCACTTCAGAGAGAGTGTTAACCTTCTGAATATATAAAAAATTCAAAAACTTAACACAAATCCTAAAATATCAAATCAATACATGGGCACAGGAACTGACCAGACACTTCTCAGAAAAATAAGTACATTCAGTTGACAAATATATGAAAGAATGCTCAACATTTCTAGCAATTAGAGAAATGCAAATCAAAACTACACTGAGATTCTATCTCCCTCCAGTCAGAATGGCAATTATTAAGAATACAAGCAACATTAAAAGTTGGCAAGGATGTGGGGAAAAGGTACACTCATACATTTCTGGTGGGATTGCAAATTGGTGCAACCACTCTGGAAAACCCTATGGACATTCCTCAGAAAACTTGGAATGGAACCACAAACTGACCTAGTTATGCCACTCCTTGGTATATACCCAAAGGATGAAAAATCAGCATACATAATGACACAGTCACATCAACATTTATAGCAACTCAATTCGCAATATCTAAACTGTGGTACCAATCTTGCTGCCCTTGAACAGATGAATGGATAAAGAAAATGTGGTACATATACACAATGGATTACTACTTGACCATAAAGATCAATGAAATTTTGGCATTTGCTGGTAAATTGATGGAACTAGAGACTATCCTTATTTTGAAATAAGCCAATCCCTAAAGAGCAAAGGTTGAATGTTGTCCCTGATATGTGGATGCTAAAACACAATAAGAGGTGGGGAAGGATAGAAGTTCACTGGATTAGACAAAGGGGAATGAAAGGAAGTGGGAATGGCAATAGGAAAGACAGTAGAATGGATCAGATATAACTTTCTTATGTACATATATGAATACACAACCAATGTAACTTCAAATCAGGTACAACCACAAGAATGGGAACTTATACTCCACATAAAAATAATATATCAAAATACACTCTAGTGTCATGTATATCTAGAAAGAACAAAATTTATAAAGACAGTGGGGAAAAAGGCACACTTTTACATTGCTGGTGGAGTTGCAAATTGGTTCAGCCACTCTGGAAAGCAGTGTGGAGATTCCTCAGAAAACTTGGAATTGACCCACCTTTTGGCCCAGTTACCCCATTCCTTGGCCTATACCCAAAGGAATTAAAATTAGCATACTACAGTAACACAGCCACATCAATGTTTATAGCAGCTCAATTCACAATAGTTAGACTGTGGAACCAACCTAGATGCCCTTCAACAGATGAATGGATAAAGAAGCTGTGAGATATATATCTATCTATATCTATCTATCTATCTATCTATCTATCTATCTATCTATCTATCATCTATCTATATGTATACACACACACACACACACAATGGAATACTACTCAGCCATAAAGAAGAATAATATTATGGCATTTGCAAATAAATGGATGCAATTGGAGATTATCATGCTAAGTGAAATAAGCCAATCCCCCCCAAAAAACAAAGGCTGAACTATTTCCCTGATAAGTGGACGATAATATAAAATCTGGTTGGGGGGATGGGGGGTGAGAGAAGAACCGAGGAACTTTAGATTGTGTAGAAGAAAATGAGAGGGGGTGGGGGTGGGGGCATTAAAAATCATGGAATGAGAGAGACATCATTACCTTATATATACGTATGATTAACAATAATGATATGAATGTACATCATGCACGACCACAGAATTGAAAATTTGTACCCCATATGTGTATAATGCATCAAATGAAGTCTGTAAAAAATAAAAAATTAAAGATAATAAGAAAAGAACTTCTTCCTGAGAGGGACAGTTTCAGCTTAAAGGTGAAGTTTTGAATTAGATAATTGTACAAGGTTTCTTGCACCCAGGACATTCTAATGACAAAAACTAAGACTCATTGATTTTCAAGATTTATGGTTTTTGGTTTTTGAATAGTTTTACCTGCCTGAGTCATGTGCCTATATTGTATTTACTGGATAACTTCATATTCTAAATATAAAAAAATTTTGAAGTTAAAAAAATTTTCAACTTACTAATTCAATCTTTATACTTTATGAGAATGTTGTTCTCACTTCATTACTATTTACATTTTAGTAGTGGGTATGTTAAATAACAATTCAATGTCAGTTATATTCAGTATGTGGCAGAGTCAGTAAGTAGTCAGGGCTCAGTCTTCACTATTACCCTCTACAGAAGATAGTGTCTCAATGCCATGGGAGGTGCTAAGTCATGGGACAATGACCACTATTCAGGGCTATTATAAAGGTGACACATACATGGACTAAATAGCACCTAGGCCCTTTCCATCTCTAATTATCTAGAAAACGTGGAGACCAACTATCAGTCTGCTGTATTAAAGAGAGTACACCTTGCACCCTAAAACTCTCCAAGTCACATTGGATGGAAATGATGAGGTATGACGCATATTCTTTGCCACAGTTTACAGCATAAGAGAGAAGGAACACCAGCATCTCAATTGAACCATAGCCATTGCAGCTTGCAACAGGTGATTACAAGTTTAAGCTGAATAGCAGAGGAGAGCAGATAATGAAGAAGTTGGAATTCTTTGGTCCATAGTTAGACCTTGGTGACACAGTCTCCAAGAAATCTCCTCCATCCTTCCTTCTGGGGAAGATAACTGTTGGGAACCACTATATCCCCCCAGGGACTCACTGGAGGAGTGTCAAGGATTCCCAACAATTACTCTTACATGAACCTGAATGAAGACCCAAGAGAGTCATGTTTCAGGAGACTGATAACCTGGTGACTGATTCCTAACCATCTTTATGCTAAGGCCTACCCAGCTTCTTTGAAGAGGAAATTAGATTTTTCATTCTCAGTCTCCATCCTGAACAGTTCCTTCCATCCCTTCTATTCCATAGGTCAACTAAGAGCACCTCCTTCCAAATCACCCCAGATCTGTTTTCTCCACCTCACTCACAGAAGACAAGGTTTGCTTGAACTCCAAAAGGAATGCTAGCAGATGCTAGGCCAGCTGTCTGCAAACTTCCCAATTGGAAGAGCAATGAAGGCTACCTGGCCAGGCCACTTCTTAACAGCATCTGAGCTGACTCCAGAGGCAAGGGTTGTGGACATTATAGATGTTGTATAGCACCAACATCAAGCAATAGATCACCAGCATCTTCACTGCATGCATTCCTTTCCTTGACCCTCACAAAGTGCCCATGAGATAAGTTGAAATATTATGCCATTTTATAAGATAGCATTTATCAGGTGAAATAAATAGCCAAAGGTCACACTGAGAGGCAACAGTTAAACCAGGACACAAACCTCAACCTGACTCCAGACCTAAAGTTCCTAAGATGCGACATACAAAAGAGATGGTATCCTGCCCACTGACAGACCTCCTGTCCTAGAACACAGGGTCAGGATGAGGTAGTTAAGAAAGGTTATCTCAGTCTTATGCCCTGTTTCCTGAAATCATTCTCTTGATGTGTCTTGTGCTATATGCATGCACACTCCACAACTGCATGGTCATAGAGAGGAGAGCACACTCAGTAGCACCTGCGAATGGGCCCTTTCCAGGTTGGTGGTGTCTCCTTGTCAAAATACTGGGAGGATCTAAAGCACTTGAAGGATGCCTCCTCTGTTGCCCCCCAAAGAGGAGGGGAAGCACATGGCCTGTTCTGTCTCTGAAAAATTGTCCTTGGCACCATCACCCTCATGTGATTGACTTCTCAGAGCACAAACATGTTCCAGGAAGTGGATATTAGTGGTCAACAATGTTTGAGCCACTGACTTCCCTCCAGTGAATTCAAGGCTCTGCCTCTGCCTCTAGCATTCCTGTGGATGCACCTCTCACTCCTCTCCCTGGTAGCATGGTCTTTTCACCTCTTTCTCCAAGGATTCCACTGAAATCTCCCCCTGTGACCACACTCTAATATCATACCCTTTGGCTTTCCACCCTGAAGACCATTACTGTACTCAGATCCTCTGGTTCACTGTTGCTTTATTTCTTGCATTGGTATACCAACCATTTCTCCTATTCTGGTGTCTCATTCTTACATACTTAGCACTTTCTTTTTATTCTCACTTTGAGGTTATTATTACACTGGATTGTCAGGTAAAATGTTTCCAACTTCATTGATCAATTAATGTATACTTCAAACACATGTGTTTACACGGAACAAACCAAAAATGGTTAGTGGAATCTACAATGCCCTGCTAATTCTTAGTACTTAATGGATAAAGTATAAAAATGTTTCATTTGGTGAAAATCATTCACAAACAAAATCACAACTTGTACTCCAGGCTGATGTCTTCCTATTCCTTGTCCTGTTCTGTTCTCTCTGCTTTGATAATGATACAAAGAACATTTTTCCTGGAGTCATCCTCTACTGTCTGAATTTTTGATACTTGAGGATATCTCAAAGATAACGTGTTTGGACTTCATCTATGTATTGATGTGTAGAAATTAGTCATTTTAAAGAAATGGATGAAATCATATATGCATATTTTATTTTTCATTCCAACAGACAGACATCTCTATGGCAAGATCAATTCAGAAAATAGGAAGAGGGATAAGAAAAGGAGTGATAGAAAGAGTTACAGGACTGAGGACAATTCATTGAATGATGAAAGGGGCTACAATATGTTCCTCAGTTAATGGAAAAGCGCTTACAATAAGGTAGATTCTGAAAAAATGACTGTTTTCTCCCTCATGCAGCTTGATGTATGACCTCGGATCTCACTCCCAGGGTAGACCCCTTTTTCTAAGCTTACTCACAGAGAAACCTAGCTCCATCTCCTACCTTCAGTGAAACATGGGCTTAAACCAGGCATGGGAGTGCACACCTGCAATCCCAGTGACTCTGGAGACAAAGATCAGAGATTGTAAGTTTCAGTCTGGACTTAGCAACTGAATGAGACTCTATCCTGAAATTTGAAAACATTAAAAGGGTTGGGAATGCAGTTCTGTGGGAGACTGTTCCTTGGTTCAATCTCCAGTACTAGAAAAAACTGGACTTGATTCACTAGCTCCATGGCCACACTCTGAACCAAATCATCACTGAACATGTGAAGTCTATATTTTGAATTGAATGTATTAATTATAATATTGCTAAAATACAGGGTAGCACAGAAAATAACATAACAAAAACTTGTGTAGAATTAATAAATAGAACATTTCATATTTGCTCCAATTTTTAAAATAAATATTTCAGATACATGAAATATCCTTGTTCCCATCGAACATTGTCTTTCTGATTCCCACTCTAGAGATAACCAACCCTTCTCTTGTTGGTAGGATACTTCCATTCAGGACTTACATTTCTGCTGCACACCAGGTGTATTATTTTGGGTTAAAATTTACATGTATTTTCTAATGTGCCATATATCTTCCAGGAACTTGCTTTTTTCTCACCACATTATTTGTGTCCATCTATGTGAATTCATTTTAAAAAACAGTTGAAAGGAATTCATTAATAAGTAAGCACAATTATCTTATTCACTCCTCACTGAGTGGGCCATTTCTACCTTTCCTATGTGACAATAGACATCCCATGCATGTCTTCTTGAGGCCATGTGCTAGGGCTTCTCTGGAGCTGTTAGGAAGAGGACTTGCTGGGTAGAAGGTATATGGGTTTAGGCTTTCCTACCTATGGGTTCATTGTTTGCCAATTAATTTTCTTTGTAGTCCTTCCACAAGGTGTTTTACTTTGGATCAGTTTGCTAAACTTTATGTTTAAAAGAAACCTGTGGCCAGGCACTGTGGTGCACGCATGCCTATAATCCCAGTTGCTTGGGAGACTGAGGCAGAAAGTTCGCATGTTCAAAGACAGCCTCAGCAACTTAGCAAGGCCCTAAGCAACTCAGTGAAATCTTGTGTCTATATAAGGTATATTTATATATGGGCTGGGGATATGGCTCAGTGGTTGAAGCCTCTGGGCTCAGTCCCCAGTACCAAAAAAAAAAAAAAAAAATAGAAAAAGAAAAAAGAAACTCATGGGATTTCATTGAATTCTGAGATTAACTGAAAAATAACTGATGTTTTATAGTGAGACTTTCTATGAACATTCTCTATATCCCCCTCTCTCTTGTTTTTTGGGTTTTTTTTAGTCTTTCATTAAAGTTTATTAAAATTCACTGATATTGGAAAACTGTTTTGAATCTCTTTAGTTAGAATTATTTCTAGATGCCTCAAAATTTTCTGAAACTATGTTTGACAAGGAGTCTTTCTGAAATTATATTTTCTAATTTATTTAAATATAGTATCACATTTTCTACCAAACTTGTTGAAATCTTTATTCATGAAGATTCCATAGATTTATTTGTAGATGATTATATTTTCTATGAATAATATCTTTTGTTTACAATTATTACTTAGCAAATTCTTTCTAGTGCTTTTTCCACAAATATGCTAATAGTTCAAGCATTTTATACAGACTACTAATCTCCATGATTCATGTGGATCTGTGGCCAAATGTGTTTACAAAATGGCACAAACACCCAAGCTCCAGCCCCGAGGACCTACCTGCTTCCTCATCACAAACCCCAAGGGGCCACCACAGCATTGACTATAGCTTATATTTCTTGTTCTGAGTTTTCATTTTGCCTCTCATATCAGGTATGTTCATCCCTTTTTGTTAAGTTTGGATATGTTTTTGGTGAGCATTTTGTTTATATTTGTCTAAACTTTCTATGTATTTTATTAAAATTGGACCTGTCATTATCAACTTAGTGTGCCTGCTTGTAACTTAGAGCCCAACCTCTGAAATCTTACATTTCTGTATCTTATTTAAGAAAAACATAGTCTCTGAGCCGCCATGATTACTTGGCACTTTGAAATCTGAGGTGTAGGGATTCTAGCTGAAGATGAGAAAAGGCATCTAGAAAGACAAGCCCAAACTGCTTTAGATGTAGAGATGAGCCACTGTGGAGTTACATGAGTCACCACAAGAAATACTTATGAACAGAATGAAAATTGAAGAGAAAAGCATGGTGATTATGTATATTTGAGGCCTTGTCAGATATAAAACCTCTTAAAGAAGGTGGTAAAGTCTACTTTCAAAACCCAGAGACCCTTGTGATTTATAATCTCCCAGTGCCAGTGTACACACTCATTAGCTTCTGGGCTCTAGGATCACTCTTTTTGGTCAGTGGAACAATTCCACATTTCCAGGTCAGTCCTACTAACAATACTTTGCCTGGGAGAATTTAGTCAAAAATTCCAAAATGCTGTCTGTTTATTATCATATATAATAATTCTGGCTTCTCCAATAAATTATCAGGTCCTCAAGAGCAGGGACCGTGCCTTATACATTGAATGAATGCATGAATGAATAAACCGTATTTTCACATATATATGATTTTTCCCTGTGGTCTAACAAAGACTCTAGACCATGGAATATGGAATTTAATTTTGAAGTGATTGAGTCCTAGGTGTTTATTGTGTGCTGATATGGGAGGCTGAGGACTTTGGATTCACATATTGCTCACTACTCACAAATGAATGTCTTGGGTGAATGTCAATTAATCTCAAAGACCAACAGGAATGTTTCTCCAAAGTTTGAATATCTCTAGATTTTATAAAGGCAGGCATAGAGAAAGCTGATCACTGGAGTCAGTAGTGTTGTATAGGGAAGAACACAATGTATAGCAATGGGACTAATAATTCCAGACTCTTCTCACCTTTCATGTTGAAGGAACCATGAGGGGAGAAAACCAGTCTTCTACCATGGAGTCCATTCTCTTGGGAATCAAGGTCAGCAGGAGCAGAATTTCTTCTTCAACCTCTTCCTGTTCATTATTTACTCCATCACACTGATAACCTACTCATCATTCTTGCCATTCTCTCTGGCAGTTGCCTCCACAACCCCATGTATTTCCTCCTTGCCAACCTCTCCCTTGTTGACATCTTCTTCTCCTCTATAATGATCTCTATGATGCTAGCCAACCATCTCTGGGCACCAAGGCCATATCTTTGTGGGATGCTTGACATAGATGTATTTCATGACAGCCTTGGGCAACACAGAGAGGTATACACTGGTGGTGACGGCATATGATCAAGTTATGGCCATCAGCTTCCCTCTTCATTATACAACCATCATGAGCCTGTAGACTTGCACCCTGCAGGCGATTGTATCCTGGGTGTTTGGAAACACCAAAGCCTTTCCTAACACTCTGCTCACAGCTAGTCTGCCCTGTGGCAGCAAAGAAGTAGCCAGCTTCTGCCGTGACATGTCCCCTCTGCTCAAGCTGTTCTCCTTTAACATACACTTGAACATGAAGATAATGTTCTTAGGGGTTGGTGTTTTCTCTTTTCCATTTCTGTATCATTGTAAGGAGCAATATAAAATGATGTAAAACAGATATAATCTTTTACAGAATATGTATGCTGTGTGATGTTAAGTGTGAATTATCAAGAATTATTTGGGTGAACTATTTGTGTGAAAAAATATAACTTAATAACATAGCACTATGGTAGTATAGATAAAAATATAAATTTTGGTTAAATTTTTGGTGTGAAACTTGTTAGTAAAATATAAATTCACTTTAAGTATAAGTTGTATGTGTGTTAGACGGATAATATAGGAGGACCCAATGCTATGCACAGCTTGTGCAGGACTGTGTTGGACTGATAAGCAGAATGACGCAGTGCCCCATGTAGCAGTACCAGCACGTGGAATGGACTGATAGGCCCAGAACTGCTATATAAACTGGCAGGCTTGCGGGGGCTTTGCAGCAGCCCCTACTCTGACACCAAGGCATATGCAAGGCATGAGGAGCAGTTGCTGTTGCCACTCATTTGCTTCCTGAGATGACTTCTGAGACATCCGGAGCACCTCCAGATTTGCAGACCTAGGACATTATCTCTCCACCACAGCCCAGCCACGACATCCATCACCGATCAGGACACAGCTGAGAGGAAACTCCTGCACCAGTCACTGGACAGGAAGAGATTCACTGAGCCAGCGACAGCGGCCTCTCGACTAAAACATGTCGCCTGAGAGTGGAACTTCTGAGTTCATTCTTGACAGCAAGGCAGTGAATCTTGAGATTCACTATAGTGAACTTTTAGTTACTAGGGATTAGTATTGACTGATTGTGATGTGTTAAATCAGTGCTTGATTATTTGTGGTGTGTTAACCTAAAATTGTAGCTCAATAAGTTCTTTCATATGGTTCTTAATTGAATATGTTGTTCTAATACTGATAAGTTGCGTTAATATATTTGAAGTGTTAGCCTCAGTAAAAGCCAAGGGATTGGAGCCAAATTTTGGCTTATGACTCCTCCTTGCCGCTTGCAACAATTGTCTCCTATGTTCATGTCTTTTCCACTGTCCTCAGTGTTCCATCCACTAAGAGTGTGTGCAAAGCCTTCTACACCTGTGGATCTTACCTCACAGTTGTTTCTGGTACTTTAGGTATGGTACTAAGGACAGTCATGGGCATGTATATGTGATCTCTGACCAGTTATAGCTTAAAGGATGTTGTGATTTCTATGATGTACATGACAGTGTCCCCAGTGTTACATCCTTTCATCTACAGTCTGAGAAACCAAGACATGAAGGCTGCTCTGAAGAAACTCTTTCACAGTACAAGCTCTTCATAACCAATGTGAGGACATACACTGGATACTGCACTCACCACTGGAGGAACTTGGAATTCCATCTCCAGTATCTTCTTCTATAGGAAAGTTTTGCCTTTGAACTTTGAAGCCTTAAATTCCTAGTCTCAGAAATCTTGTGACATACAAAAAAACAATTTATGGATATTATCACTTTGACCATGAAGTAAGTTTGCCTCGGCTTAGCTCAGACACATGGGTAAATGGCGCAGTGTCAGGATGCAGACACCAGGAGTTGGGTGAAAGTAAGCAAATTGTGAGTGCTTGCAAACTCATTTATTGCGGGAATGTTTTGTCCTTATGTAGCCAATTAAGATTTATTACCCATTTGCCCTTATGTTAATTAGGGTTTGTAACCATGTCCAAACATGTATCATATAGATATGCTAAGTAGGGACTGTATCTTGTCCAGTCATGCTTTCACTACCACCTTTGCTTGGTGTCCAATCTGGACCCCTCAAGGTTTCCCTGACAACAGCTATGCTAATTATGGGGAGGTGGTCTTGCTTCACTGGTGGCTAGAGTGGAATACTCCTTCCTGCAGGTGTGCCTGCTAGGCCTGTATAAGTGTAGGTTTTCCTTACACATCTGAGACATTCACAGCTGCCAGCCAAGTACCAGGAACCTCTCCTACATGACCACATTCTGTTCCTATTGTCAGAGCAGCAGCACAAGCTGTTGGGTTCATGTCTCTCTATGTGACTGGCTAACAGAGTAAAGTTGGAGAAATCTGAGCCTTGGCTTTTATATATACATATGGGAGTACTATTATCTGTCTTGATGGTGTCACAGGGTGTGGGGGCAAGGAAGGGCCATTGGCAGGAGAAAGCACTGGCCTTTCAGTGCTGCTAGCTTACCAAGGGAGCAAAAAGAGCTTGCCCAGCAAGCACACACACACACACACACACACACACACACACACACACAAAACACAGAAGCAAGACTTTCCCTCCTGCAGGGCCCCTCTTGCACCCTCTAGTGACAAAGCTTAACATCCTGCTGCCTGGCTAAGGGAACATATTGAAAAGGCCCAGATCCATTTTCACAGTCTAGGCAGTGGTGGGAAAATTTAGGGAAGAGAATAAATCTAGACAAAAAGCCATCAGGAATCTATAAAGAGAAGACCAGAAACCCAACTGAAAAAAAAAATAAAGAAAGATGCACAGAGAAAAACTGAAAACAGAGGCAAGAGATAAGAAGGAGAGGGGCTTGGATGTGGTTCAGTTGTTAGAGCACTTGCCTAGTATGTGAAAGGCCCTGGGCTCAATCCCTAGTACTCCCCCAAATAAACAAGAAGACACATACAGAGAGAGGCAGGAGAGCTGACAGCTTTTGCTATCCTTTGTGTGTTCTTTGACTCTAAAATAGATAACCCTGTAGCTTTTTAATAAAAAGTCCTTTTTTACATTAAACTAGTTTGATCTGGTTTCAAGTCCACAACAAAACCATGCCACTGGGTACTGTATGACAATAACAAAGTCCTTGAGTTAAAATCTTATAATTTTATCATTGCTGATTCCTTGCAATAAGTTATTGCTGTTTGTATCAACTGGAGTTTTGACCTTGCCAGATTTTGTAAATTCTTTTTCTTAGTGTAAAGTACTACAACTGAAAAATTTAAAAATATTTTTCCATCACATGACACTATTACACTTTATGTGGCACAGGTGGGTTTCACTTGGACCCCCACTGTCCATTTTCCTTGGACTGTTTCCTTGGATTTCTTATTAACAATAAGTTCTTATAAAACCTAGCAATCAGTATTTTAGAACAAGGTCATAAATACTCCTTTGATAGTCTTATTTTTTTCTAATTTAATGTCTTGCAGGGGCCTCAGTAAAATTCCCTCCATTCAATCATTGGAGCAGGCTTAATAGATCAGCTTTCTTATAAAGCACCTGGGCCTTTCATAAGATGGTCTCACTTGTGTCTATCTAATCATTCATTTGTATGTTTTCATGTGGAGCTGATTATGGAGCAGTATGTTTTTATTAGTTCTTTAAAATGGGCTGTTTGGTGTTATTATTCCACTGGATAGTCTATCTCCTGAAGTTACTAGTTTATTCTACTTCTAACATCATTATCATTAGGGAACACTTCATACATGGGTGTGAGCATCAGCTCCTTCCAGCAGCTTTTTATGTTGCTAGGTTGCTGGTAGGTTCCATAGTCTCATATCACACTTTTCCTCTGATAATTTGTTTTGGTATGAAGAAAGAGGCTCTAGCTATATTTTAATTTTAACTTAATTTTTTTAGTATCTGGCTCTAATACTCACCAGATTCCTTCTGTTTCCTGAGTGATGCTCATCTTTTCTCTGAATGTCCATTACTATGGGACACTCCTGTTGTTCATGAAGACTTCATCTGTTTTCATCTCAAACTACTCCTTTCAAGCTTCATGTATTATGTATATATCTCTAATTCTGTTCCCTCTACTGATTCCCTTTCATTTTCCTGTAAGATCCTGTGTCATGCTGGGGCAGATATTTTCCCCACACTTGTGATAATGGTGAGAAGGATTCCCTTTTGTGGGGGAACAGGCATCTCTCCACCCCCAGTACCCACCCCTCTCTCTCTGGGCCTGAGGCTACTGTAATAGGAGATTCTTATATAGAATCTGCAAATTGGGTCAGTGAAAGACTGCAGAAGAATCCCCTATGTGCTTGTTTAAAATATAGATTCCTGAGCACCACTAAGACCAGTTGAATTATAAATTCTAGAGAAGTTCCTGAA
Source organism: Glaucomys volans (assembly GCA_020662805.1). Classification (NCBI taxonomy): domain Eukaryota; kingdom Metazoa; phylum Chordata; class Mammalia; order Rodentia; family Sciuridae; genus Glaucomys; species Glaucomys volans. The sequence continues at coordinate 56,291 of JAJEJO010003365.1, read as the reverse complement.
ATCTGAATTTTAAATAATATCTCTGGGTATTTTTATGCATCCCACAGCTGAACTACTAGAGAAGAAAGCTTCCCTGCATGATGCTTATTCAGGGGACAGTATCAGTTCTGGTAGTGGCTCAGCACTGGTCTGTTGTAAAACTTAAGACAATCTTTTATAAATTTCTCCAGACATTGACTCCCAGGTGGCATCATCTCTATCTGGAGAAATGGAGATTGAAAATCCCTTTCTCTGGATCATTGCTCTTAGGTGCTATCATAGTCATATATGTTCTCTCTGGTACTTAACTCTGGTTCCCATAAACAGTGCCTGTCAAGGTCCACCATTAAATTATTGAAGGGAGATGTAGAACCATAACAATGACCCACCAAATTCACATTCCAAATTCAGAGAAACATCAGAATCTCTGGAACCATGCACGGATCCCCAGCAGATGTGCAGAGAGGCACTGCTGCATCAGAACCAGCAATAAAACCAACACTCCAACTTAATTTCTCAGGCAATACAAGAGGAGGACTGGCTCCATGAAGGAGAAGCTGCACCTGACTTGTGTGATGGTTAACTTTATGTGTCAATTTAACTGAGCTAAGGAGTGCCCAAAGTGCTGGGCAAGCATTATTTCTGGGTGTGCCCATGAGGGTGCTCCCCAAGAAGGCTAGAATTTGAATCAGTAAACTGAGTAATAATGATCCTCACCAACGCAATTGGGCATCAGTAATCTCCTGAGGGCCTGAAAGGAACATAAAAGGGGAAGGAGGGCAATTTGTTGTCTCTGATCAAGCTGCATAGATGACCATCTTCTCATACCTTCAAACAGCACTCCTGGTTCTCAGGGCTTCACATTGAAACCAGGACTTATACCATCAGTCTGCCAGTTCTTGGGCCTTAAATTTGGATGGGAACTCCACCAAAGCCAGTCTTCCTGCTCTTCCCACCCATTGACTCAGTGAAGCAGGGATAGTAATTTTATGCTCTTTCTAGAAATATTCCTCAGAATATTTCTCAGGTGGAGAACCCTGGCTAGAGGACTCTAGAGTGACTTTACTGAACTCATCTTAGAACTCAACATCTCAGCTCCACCTTCCATCCTCTATCTTTCCTTTGCTCAATGTCGGATCTTCCTCACAGGTGATAGCTTTTCCCATTCTCCAGTTCCTTCCTCACTCTCTCACAGGTCTTTTCCCTAATAAATGTGTCACTCCTGTCCTGGTGAATGCATTTCAGAATACTCAGACTAACCTATGCCTTTTCAAAGGGCAGTCCCAAAATGAGAGATCTCTTTTTCTCTTCTCCTCTCTAATGTGGCAGTGCAGAAGATTCAGAGGGTGTTAGTAGGAGGGCAGACCAGCTACTTAGCAAAGAAAAATTGCACCAGAGTTAAACAGGCAAGGAAGAATTTATTCAAAACTGTTGAGATAGGGTTGAGAGATTGAACCCAACCTTGAATATGACAGGACAAGTGAGGATTTATAACCAATTTTCAGGGTAATTTTCTAAGATTAAAAATTACTAAGAGGAACTTGGTTAGGTATCAAGAGTGAAGGATGGGCACCTGGTTTGGATAGTTAGGCTAGGGAATTTTCAAACTGGTTTAGCAGGAGTCTTAGTTAACCTGGGCTTAAAGGTAAGACCAAGCCAAAAAGAGAACTCAGAGGAGCCTGAGTAATCTTCACTCAACAAGGGAGTCTCAAAGCAAAAGACTGGTCCTACCAGGCCAGCTTGCCCCAGAGAATTGGTGGGGACAGCCCTGAATCAATTGTGATGAAGTTAAAAGACAAGACTTCATCCATTCATCTATTGAAGGACATCTAGGTTGGTTCCACAGTTTACAAATTGTGAATTGAGCTACTATAAACATTGATGTGTCTGCATCACTATGACATGCTGCTTTTAAGTCCCTTGGTGTAGACTAGGGATATGGGGATAGGAAAGATGGTGGAATGAAATGGACATTATTATGCTATGTACATGTAAGGTTACACTAATGGGGTGACTGCATTGTGTATAACCAGAGAAATGAAAAGCTGTGCTCCATTTGTGTACAATGAGTTGAAATGCATTCTGCTGTCTTGTACATCTAATTGGAAAAAAAATAAAAACAAAAAACAATAAAAAAACTGAGCCTGAATGAAATGGGATTGTTTTAATGACTAATAATGCAACATTATAGAATGAGACGGCAATGCAATTATTGGACCCAAAGTCCATAGGCAGAGAAAGGCAGATCAGAACACAGCTTGTCAGTAGCATCTTTGGACACAGTAGGCACTCAAAAACTAAAACTCAGGGGAAATCTGAGCACAGCCTGATCATACTCCTGAGCAACGCCTTACTCAGTGTTGTGGGCAGGATAATTGCCCCCCACAACATGTACACACACACAATGTCCAATGACTGCTACAAGCTGTTGGACCCTGAGGACAGGGAACAGATTTCTAGAGTCCTAACACTGAGCCCTCAACTTAGAGGAGTGCCCACCTTGTGGTAAAGAACTTCTGAACACAGATCCCTAGACTGACAGGGGAGCTTTCAGAGCACTAGCAGGGTGTGAGGGTTTGAAGGGACAGTCATTGGCCCAGCTAAATGGCATCCATGCCCCTACAGCACCTTCCCACACAGGCAGGAAGTGTTCAAACCCCACAACATTCCAACCATAAGTGACATTTCAGCTGTGGAAAGGCTGAACACAGGAAGCAGCCAAACCATGAGGTTCAGACAGACATGGGGTGTTTGTGTGAAAGATGCAGCTTCACTTGCAGCCAGGGAGACAGAACAGCAGGAATCTAAAGGGCTGAGAAATAGGAAGCCTTAAACCACAGGCTCAGAGGAGGTGCTACTTAACATGAGTGGGATAGCCCCAGACTGGTGGGTTGCAGACATGGGATCCAGGACAGGGACTGCCAGCTGGTCAGGGAAACCAGAGAAAACTGTGGTACACTTCACCTCGACCACTTCTGTTCATCCAGAACTCCCAAAAGTCTGGAACTTACCTTTATGTTGACATCAGTTTACTAGGTTTGGGTCACAAACCAAACTGATACTGAGCCCTTACATTAAATGGAAATAACAACATGTCTTCATGGGTTGTTTAGATGACTAAATGAGAATAGAGTCAGTTTTGTTATGATAATTGTTTTAAGGGATTTCCCTGAACATGATTGTGCACACCTATAATCTGAACTATCCAGGAGGCTGAGGCAGGAGGATCTTCAGTTCAAGAGCAGCCTGGTCAACTTAGTGAGCCCATGCCTCAAAATAAAAGTGACTTGGAATGTGGTTCAGTGGTAAAGTGCCTTGGGGTTTAATCTCTAGTACCACACACACACACACACACACACACAAATTAAAAAAAAACATAGGAATTGATGCCAGCACAATTGATATAATAGGAAAATGTCTTGAGTGTAATGCAAATTGTACTTTTGAATTCACAATTCATCCATGAGAAATGTGTGAAGGTAGAAAAGTAAACTGAGCTAAACTGAGCTGCACAAGCACACACGCAAAACTGACATGCACCTCAAGTATCTACCACCTGCCTCTACACACCATGTGTGCCACAGACACACCCGTCCTTATCTGGTGCTATCACCATCCATACAATTTCAGAAAAGCATCCCCTCTATGTCTTCATAATAATTCATAAGTGGCAACCCTTCCAACACCCACTTCCGCAAGCAAACCTCAGGTCCTTTTCAAGCTCAAATTCCTTGTGTTTTATAATATGTATTTATTCATTAAACATCAACATGTATAAAATGATTACCATTTTTATTAAGTAAGGCATAAACAAAACATGTTTATGTTTATGTGCCTCTGATAAAGATTTTGACTGTTATGCACCTACCCCAATTTTTCCAATAAGCCCTGTGGTTGCATGATTTCACACAGTGCTGTTTTCAGGAACTTGTATGTCAGAACAAAACTGCCACATGGTCAGCTTGCAATAAATTTCAACTGCTTCCACTATTATCATTATTTTTGGACTTCTGGTGATTAAATAATACCTGTCATTTTTTTAAAGCTCTTCCACAATTATGAATTCATTTTTTCCCTCATGCTTTGCATGGGGGTTAGATTTCTGATACTACATAAAATAAAATGCAATTCATGGGAAGTAGTTTGCTCAGAATCACACCAACAATCCCTGTCAGATATTCAAAGATTTGTTCCTTGTCTTCAAACATTTGCAGAAAAAAATATATTTACAGGTATTACTTCTAGACCCAAAGAGTATAAAGAAAAATCTATAAAAGAGTGCAGTTATTTGGAAGTCAAGAAGGATAGAAACAGAAGTTTTTTTGTTTTAGAACAATCCTTAAAGAAGTGAATCAGTACTTTGAGAAAGTGGCAAGAAGAAAGAAAATTGCAGGATGGAGGCAAATCAGTGAACATCAGGAATCTAAATTCATGCCTATAGATGCAAACAAATAATGGGAAAGATCAAAATGCTCCAGAGGTGTTAAAGACTGTGTTGTACTCAGGTCCTACACAAAAAAAACACACTCCACTGAGTGCTAATGAATTAATGCCTGAGAAGAGGATTCATCATTTGATTTCTTAAGAGAAACAGAAAATTGAGATTTTTATGTGAAATTTCTTAGTGTATTTTTGAAAGTTATGGTTAGTTTCAAAACATTAATGACTCGAGAGATCCATGTGAGGCTTCTGCACTGGGACAGTGGCATAGAGTACCATGAGACTTCTGCACCTGGGAGGCTGGACCAGAACACCCACATGAGACTTCCACACCTGGGAGGCCTGCAGAGGCCTAGGTCCACCCAGCCTGCCCCAGCCTGCCCTGCAGTGCCTGAGCAGGGGTTAACCATCTACCAACAAGTGCGGGTGCCTCTGCCCACCCGGAGGCCACCATACTTAGAGGGGCAGCATCCTCCTTGGGACACCGCATTCTCAAGGTCCTCCAGAGATCAGGCTATTGAAGACTAGGAGGTTTGAACACTATGGTATAGTTTTACTGAAGATTTTTTTAAATTTAGTAGTAATGATATTATGATTATTCCTATTATATCTACTATTATTCCTACTTTCCTTTAATTAATATTTTTCTCACCCTATTTTCTTCAAATCTCTCTCCTTGGAGACTCTCCATTTTCACATGCTAACAACCAATTTCTTTTAATTCCTCTGTCACTACTCCTATGACACAGTGCCTCTAAAGACACACTTTTTATCTCATTAATGGTATATCCTCCCCCACACCCCATCCTCTTTGTCTACCATTAGAAATTGTGTTCCTTATTGCAAGCCTATTGACTAAACTGTAGATAATTATTGAACTCATCATCTCTGTTAATTACTGAAAAGGGAAAATTTGAGTAAAGGATGAATATTGTTTGTGTAGTGTGCTGCTAATATTGATCTCTCAATTCAAGTTGAGGTATTGGAAACCTACAGGGATACTATAAGTCTATAGGGGGGAAACTGCAATATCTCAGATTCTCACTGCTAGAGGGGAAGATACAGGAACAACATGAGAAAACAAGGGAAGAAAGTGTCCCAAACAAACCTAGATGCTACATCAACAGAATCCAATGACAGCAGGGCAGAAGAAATGTCAGAAAGGGAGTTCAGAATGCACATAATTAAAATGATCAGAGAAACAAATAATGAGATAAGAGAGCAAATGAAGGCAATGAATGAGCACACCAACAATTAAAAGAACAAATGCACACATAATAGAAGAGAAAATAGGTCCAAATCTTCATCAGGAAATCTAGGACCAGATTTCCTGAATATGACTCCCAAAGTGCAAGAAATAAAAGCAGGAATCAATGATTGGGATAGAGTCAAACTAAAAAGATTTTTATCAGCAAAGGAAACAATCAGCAATGTGAAGAGAGAGCCTTCAGAGTGGGAGAAAATCTTTGCCACACACACTCCAGATAGAGCACTAATCTCCAGAATCTACAAAGTGCTCAAAAATCTTTACACCAAGAACACTAATAACCCAATCAACATATGGGCCAAGGAAATGAGCAGACACTTCACAGGAGAAGATCTGCAAGCAATCAACAGATACTCAAAAAAATGTTCAACATCCCTAGTTATAAGAGAAATGCAAATCAAAACTACCCTAAGGTTTCATCTTACCCCAATTAGATTGTCTATTATCAAGAACACAGGCAAAAATAGGTGTTGGTGAGGATGTGGGGAAAAAGGTAGACTCATACATTGCTGGTGGGATTGAAAATTAATGCAGCTACTCTCAAAAGCAATGTGGAGATTCCCTAGAATAGTTGGAATGGACTCACCATTTGACCCAGCTATCCTTTTCCTTGGCCTATACTCAAAGGAGTTAAAATCAGCTACTACAGTGATGCAGCAATATCAATGTTCATAGTTGCTCAATTCACAATAGCTAGATTGTGGAACCAACCTAGAAGCCCTTCAATAGACGAATGGATAAGGAAACTGTGGTATATATACACAATGGAATATTACTCAGCCATAAAGAAGAATAAAGTTATGGCATTTGCAGGTAAATGGATACAGTTATAGAATATCACGCTAAGTTAACAAGCCAATCCCAAAAACCAAAGACCAAATTATCTCTCTGATAAGTGGATGATACATAAAGGTGGGTTGGGGAGAGAAAAGAATGGAGGAGGGATGGATTTTTCAGAGGAAAAAGAGGGGCAGGGGAGGGGTGTGGGAAACGAAAAATAACAGAATGAGACAAACATCTCTACCCTATTTTCATGTATGATTACAGAAATGGTGCAACTCTACTTTTTATACAACCAGAGAAACAACAGTGGTACTCCATTTGTATACAATGAATCAAAATAAATTCAAATTAAAAAATGACTCATTTTTTACAAATTTAAATGCTTTTCAAGCTACAGTTAACACATGTATAGGCCAGTTAATATGCAACCTCCAGTTAACTGAAAGGTGGTACCCACACCTGGGGCTACACACAAAGAGATTTGAACAGGGGTGGACATGAAATATGTTATTTATTGTTAATTTCTGAAAAGACACATTTAATTGATAAAATACACATTTGTCAACCATATAATTTGTTTTATACATTAAGAAATACAAAATGCTACCATGACAATAAATTAAATGCCCACTATTTGCATTGAGAGGCAGTCAAGGTCGGCCAATCACCTTCTCACTAAGAGGAAAGAAAGAAAAGTCATCATCACAGGATTCACTTCTAAGCTACACTTCTTGGGTTTTATCATGTAGGAATCTCTTCACATGATGATGTCAGCACTAACCGAGCTGGAGTGTCGAATGGTAACACCCATGACAAGGGAGAGTTGGCACACATGTTAAAGAGCAGAAAGGGAGTTTCACCCTTCCAAGAAGAAATATTACAAAATCACAGATGATGGCAATTAAATTCCAGTCTTCCAGTCAAACATCCTCTCCCCAGGGCTTATAAGGCACAGGACAGGGCCACTGTCCCAACAGCTTCTCTGTAGGCAGGACTCCACTGCCTGTGGCCCAAGGGGGTTTATCTTCTTCTTCTCAAAGGAGCACATGGCCCAACTGAAAGCAGAGGGGTCAAGGGTAGGGGTGGGCAAAGGACTGGTAGTAAAACAGATACCAGAACTAGGAAGAAGAATGCCCCCCACAGGCCCCCACCTGGCTGCAAAGGCAGCCTTGGCAAACTTCATTGTCCTGCCCTTACCTTTGATAAGGAGTACCTGGAGTGGCGGAGGAGCCACAGGATCCTGACCAGGGCTGGCTGGCCTGGTCCCTTCCATTCCCTGGAGCTATAAGATTTATTTGAATCCCCCCACCACTCTCCACAACAGAGATGTACCTGTAGACCAAGAAACAAATGAAAAGATAGTGTTTGAGTTGACGCCTTCTAGGGTCAAGGCAAGGAAAGTGAAAGAGGCAACTTTCTGTCTTAATTTGCAGCAAGGAAGCTGAGGGTGGTAAATTGCTTCTTTGGCCTGGCCTCTGACACATTGAGACTGGAACTGCAGGCCAGAGGTCACTTAGAAGCAGTTCCCTGGAATCCCTTTCCCTCTCCATTTTCTTTGCTCAAGTTTTCATTTCAAATCTTAGGGTCCTCACTGAGCAATCCAAGAGAAGAGCCCTCCCTACAGAAAATAGCAGAGACCAAGTCCCCAACAGCAGCCTTGACTGCTGGTACTGCCCAGCCAGTGCCAAGACCCAGCCACCTGGTTTTCCCCAAACCCAGGCCTCAAGAAGTCCAGCCATTTCTCTATCAGTCACACAGATTGTGCAGAGGACAGAACTCTTGGCTGAGTTCTAGTCTCAGCTTTGCCATTAGCTGACTGTGGGTTCATTGGAGCTGAGGTTTTACATTTGGGTCATGACATGGCTAAATGAGATGCTAAAAGAGGACAGAAGGCTTTGGCATCAAGACCATGCCCAAAATACTGCATCATATAATATTTGCTAAGGAATGTCCTTCGACATTCATTAGCATAGACAGAAACTCTGGCTAAGACCTTTAATCTTAAGTTTTTATGTAGCTATTTTTAAGTACCAGTGGAACTAGAGACATCTGGGTATCCAAGAGCACCTGCAAAATATAATTTGTTTATTGAGCCATGTAGTCCCCAGAGCCAGAGAGTGACTGGGAGACTTTATGACATTTGCCAGTAAATGAAAAGTTCTGGAGATTATCATGCTAAGTGACATAAGCCAATTGAAAAAAAAAAGAGAAGTAACTTGAATGTTCTCTCTGATATGTTGATGCTAAAACAAAACATGGGAAGGGAGAATAGCAGTTCAGTGAGTAATACAAAGGGAAATGAAGGGAAGGGAGTGGGAATAGAAATAGGAAAGACAGTGGAATGAATTAGACATATCTTTCCTATGTTTGTATATGCACACATGACCAGGGAAACTCCACATCATGTACTACCACTCGAGTGGGTTCCTAACTAGAATAAAATGTACTCATGTATGTATAATATGTCAAAGTACACACTAGGGTCATGCATATCTAAAAAGAACAAATTGAAAAAATATATAAATAAAAATAAAGCACTAAAATTTTAGAAAAGAAAAAGGACAGCTGAGAACTCTGGAGAAAGAACTGGCATTCAGATAAAATTGTGAAGTCAGGAGACTATATGAAAGAAATGGATATGAATATCATCATTTAGAGGAAACAACTAAAGAAATGAATGTACCAAGGCCAGAAAACAGTCCTTGTCATGTTGGTGCTAAAATTTTAGAAAAGAATGATTCCTCCACTTCATCTGGAAGTGGGAGAAAATAAAAAGAATCTTCAGTCTCTGATCTAGCACAATCTTAACAACTGACCCACTGGGTGGCATGGAAACTTGGTGAACTTCATAGATTTTAGTCTGCAATTAAGTCATAATGTCTTCTCTACTTCCATCAAATTGTCATGGGGGTACAAGAAAAACATACAAAGATGTTCTGCAAAGTCAAATTACCAAACAAAAGAGAGGCAACCTTAAAAGCTAAAAATTTCCTATAGCCTCTAACATTCTGCCCCATCCTGAGTCAATAAATTTTAGGGATTTTGGAATGTTAATTACAGGTGAACACAAAATTTTTCAATGACATTATCACATAGAGGATTTGAAAAATTTCCTGACAGTACAACTAATGAAAGACAATGTAAACATGAAAATAAATAAGGGGTATAGGAAAGTTAGGAGATAGAATGATGACAGAATTTGTGCAGGAATATTATGTAGGAGACACTAAATGTTTGCTGGGAGATTGAGATACAGGGAAGTTATTGAGTATCAATCTAAGATTATGGAGCACTATTTTGAAATGATACCATAGTCAAAACAGACTTGAGATAAAACTGAAAGACCCAGGGATAAATTAAGAATGTTAAGAATTGGAGAGCACATAAAATGTAGCTTTAACTTAGGATTTTACCACATCACCTGGGAAAGACAAAGAGGAGGGCAAAGTCAGGTCCCCAAGACCACCTTCCCTAGTTAACTACTTAGTCAAACCTCCTCTCTTTTGCCTATTGAAAAATTATGTAGTATGCCACTTCAAGTTCTCATGGTTAGAGAAAATTCTGGGAAAATATTCCTGTATTAATTACAATATGAATGCAAAAATCATGTTAAAACCCCTTCACACACAGAAGGGAATTTTCTTCTTACAAAGGACTCTTCCTAGGGCTCCCTCCATGTCTCTGTTCTTCAGGATGTAGATGGTCCATTTTCCCTCATACACAGTCTTTATGTTCTACAATATTTGATCTCACCATCATCATAGTAACCATATTCTTACAAGTGTCTTCAATCTCAATGATCATTTATTACTTTTTCTTATCTTTTTTGAACACATTTCTGTAGTCCATTTTTCCTATATACTTATCTGTTTTCTTCTATCACAAACGGAGTGTTGTATTTTCCCTTCCCTGCCCAACTGGTCATCTTGAGCAACCCTAATAGGTTTCTGTTTTATAGTATCTTATAGGGTGATGTTTCTGAAATATTTTTGAAAACCCTATCCTCTCGTAATTAAATCTCCTTAATGCCAAATACTTAGATGACCAGTTAAACTCAGGCAGAAAAATCTCTCTCTCCACTGAACTCTACTTGCCATTGCTTGATGACCATCCTCCCTTGGATGTATTACAGGTGTCTTAAGCTCAACAGGTCCTTACCCCCAGGAGGGTAGTTACATCCATACTTCCTTCCTGCTCTTCTACTCCCTCACGTTTCAGTAAAGGAATGTAGGATCTGAACAAAAATCTCTGAACTTTTTTCCTTCGTTCTTCTTTGTAACCATCAACTCCAATTGTATCTACCACATCCCATGTATTCTACATTTCATTCCTCTGCTACTTCATCCACTCCCATCACAAAAACATACTCTTAGACTTTGTTGAATCTTATCTCACCTGGACTACTTAAATAGCCTAAGTAGTCCAGGTGAGACTCAAGTCATGTCCCTGTTTCCCATACCTTAAACTCCCTTCTCCTTTAAGGGACATCATTCACACTGTGCCAATAAAAAGTGAAAATTTTATCATCTCTCCTGATTCATGTAGAATATTGAAAGTATGCAAAGCACTGCGTGTGTCTCAGTGATTTTCTCAACTCTAGGCATACATTAGAATCACTTGGGATAATAACATACATCTACATGGGTACAGGAGCTGGCCCCATCTCAGATACATCAAATCAGAATCAAAAGGTGATTTCATTTATAATAAATACATTTTATCAAAATTTTATTTAGTAAATTTATATGCAGTAAAATTTATTAACTGTGTGCAGTTATGAATTGTGACATATACATAGCACAGAGTCATATAATCTATAGCTATGTAATGAAAATATCTATTACTCACTTCCTCCAGTCCCTCATACTTCTCATTTTTACAGTTCTCTCTTTTCTTTTCCTCCCTCCCTTTATTTCTGTCTGTCTTTTCCTTCCTTACTTTCTTTAAGACCCAGGTGATTTTACAGGGTGGCCTGGTTGAGAATACTGCTCTGAATAGTGCTTTTCAGGCAGAGATATGCCCAGAATCACTGAGGGAACTTCCACACACATTGGTTAGTGGCATCTGCAGAGGTTCCCATGTAGTGCAGTGCCACCCAGACCTGAGTCATATGAAATCACCTGATGAAGTCATTTGATTCCCTGATTCCACCTTGGTAAATTAAATCAGAACCTCTGGGAATGAGACCTGGGAACCTGGATTTTTGAAAGGCTCCTCAGCTGGTTCTTACATGGCATGAGTTTGAGAATTACTGTTTCAGTAGTTTGTGATGGGTTCCACGCATTTGGGGAGAAAGTCCCCTGGGTAATCCCCAATTAAGGACCATCACTCTTAGAACCTAGACAGGCAACCAGCCTCCTTCCAGTGTCTCTGGCTCCAGGGCCAGCATCCTCTGTGTTCACGCTTACATTTTGCTGACAGTGCTCTTCCTGCTATTCATCAAACCCTCCCAGTTTGTTCCAGCCCCAGGGCCTTTGCACTTCTCACCTTCCAGGTTCCTGCTTCAGTGCCACCATTTCAGAGATTACTCTTCCCAACTGCTCCATCTATTAGGAACACTTTTTTGTTCCCTGCTACATTGTTATTCATTTCATTCATAGTACCTACTACAGTTTGAAATGACCTGTTTTATATATTGCTTATTCAATTAAAATGGAAGTTTCATGAGGACTCTGCCTATCTTGAATTGCGGAGTCCAATAGAGGCTTAGCAGTCATTCAAAAATATTGACTGAGCTAACTAACCAATTGATCCCTCCTTGTAGAACACTGAGTCATTGCTTATTGCCTATCAAATCCAAACTGTTTTCAAGAATTTTGGAGCCTACTTCTACTGCTGTTAGCTGCTCATCTCAATGTCACTTCTCAGTCCCAAAGGATGGCTTTTTCTCTGCTCGAGGGTATTAAATGTTGTGCCATCAGCACCTTGACCTGTGTGTCCTGTGCTGGGTATTTTTTGTGCCTACAGGCTTTCTTCCTTTCTCTCCCTGAGTCTTTACCTTGCCTTTAAAACACTTACTCTAGTTTCTACCTGGATCCCATTAAACCACAAAGCAGGGCTTGCTCCAATGGTCTGTATTTGGGGCAGGATGATTTATTCAGTTGCAAGTGCAGGTGACTATCAGGATAATTAAATGGGAATTTGAATTGGAACAGTGGTTTTCAGCCACCATCACCCAAGTCAGTAAGATCAGATTATCTGAGTGGAGTTCTGCATTGTTATTTTTAGAAAAGCTCCCTTGGTAGTGTGCAATCAGGGCTAAAACACCTCACTAGGTAACCTCTCATCTGAGGTCTGAGAATGTACAGGGCACTCCCCGTGGGGAAGGGGCATTTTAAATTTTTGGATACTTTGCTCCTCACTGTCTTTCTCTTTGTCATTTCCATATGTAAACCTCCTGAGTCTCCCTTTTTTCCCTCCCTCATTATGCTATTATTAATCAGTCCAGGAAAGGGGTGCAGAGAGATAGCAGGGTTCAGAGGGAGTCAGGGAATGATGACAACAATGCGGAGAAGCAGGTTCTGACTATTTTGCTCTATCTTTGTTTGTTGTGACCACAGAGGTGGCAGTAATGTGGTAATCTGCAAGGACATTAGTTCTGGGTATTTCATTGATAGCTGTGGCTGTGTGATAGCTCTAATTTCTAAGTCTCCATTTTCCTTTATTGAAAGAGATATAATAATTCCTACCCATTGCACTTGGAATGGAATTTCACTTTTGTGAGAAGCCTTGGTTTACCACCCATCTCCCACTCATTATTCTGTTACAGGATCTGGGTATTATCATTCCTGGACTGTATATAGGTGTCTTTATATCCAGATTATAAATTCCATGAGACTATAGATAACACTCACTAGTGTATCCCCTAAGTCAGCACAGGTTATACTCAACAAGTACTTATCCAGTGAAGGTTCAAACATCTTCCTTCTATAGGTTGACTATAGGTAGTGTATCCCAAAAGCTCAGGTGTTAAAGGCTTGGCTCCAAGGGTGGCACTCTTGGTACATGCTAGACCTTTAGGAGGTGGTTCATGTGGGAGGCCCTTGGGTCATTAAGTGTGTGCTCCTGAAGAAGGCTGTAGGACCAGTCTCAGAGCTGCTCTCTGCTTCCTGACCGCAGATGTAGGCAGTTTGCTTTAATTCATCCTTCCAACTATTGCCTTTCTGTACCCTGATCAGAAGCCAAAGCAATGGAGTCACCAAGTCAATCTTGGACTGAGACTAAATAAACATTTTCCCTTTATAAATAATTGCCTCAGGTATTTCATTTTAGTGATGAAAGCTAAATAATATGCTTCCCTACACTGTAGTGGCTTTGTGAATATCAAATCAGGTAATGTATGTAAAATGCTGTATGAACTGTGATGTTCTACTTAATGGTAGAGCTACTAAACTATTTTCAGTATTTTAAGGAAATAGCAAAAGTTACCTGCAGATTTGGATAGATAGTAGCAGCTATTATTCCACTTTCATTCCTGGGATAATCGACCTTCTCCATTATTTTATAGACCTCAATAGCACAGGGAGGAAATTCTTTTCCTACAACAAAAATAACACATATTATAGCAACTAAAAAATCTAATTGAAAAAGGGAAGTTGAAGGTTTAAGGAAGAAATGAAAGAACCATAACACATTGAAGAAAATTACAAGGAGAATACATTGTTTAGTTAAAGATGTTCATAAATTATATAAAGATAAAAAGTTCTGCAATTGTTCCTATCAGTACACTGATGAACAGAGGTAGAAAACAGAACTTAAACTAGTTTGTGTGGGAGGAAACACGCCTAGTACTGCAAGTCAAGACCCTGGGCTCTGTTCTGCTGACTGTGTCATCTTTCTGTTTTGCTAGTTATGTAATTTTGAGCAAAATACTTAATTTCTAGAGATTCACTTTCACTACTTATCAAAAGAGGGTTTTGGATTAGCATATCTTGAAGACCCTTCCAGTTCTGACATTCAGTGATTGCATATTCTGAAGACTTTCAGCTATTTAGGTGGCTTCAGTCCAGTGGCTCTTTCTCTTAGCCAAGTTCATTAAACATTAATGTGGCTTCTTATCAGTAAAATCTTGGGATGCAGGCAGTCTACCAACAATAGAGTTCAGCTTCCAAAGATATGACAACATCAAATAGCTCAATGACCAGAAAGTTGGAAAAAGATAGTTTATAGAGACACCTCAGTGTCTCTAGGCAAACAGGGTAAAAATGCTCCAATGGGGTGTCCACAGGATGCCATAGTTTCATCTCAAAGGAAAAGTCTTCCTTTGCCTTTAGAGTTGGGATGGAGATACCCTGTGTTCAAGCCTCTGTCAGCTGACTTTTGCTGCATAAGCACACTTTCCAAGAACTTAATGGCTTAAAGCCACAGACTTACTTTAGCTTGTAGTTCTGTGGGTTGGATAGGCAGTCTGGACTGTCTTTGCTGGTTTCTCATTGCCTTGCTCAAGCATCTGGGGTGAGCTGGCAGATCAGCTTGTGGCTGGATGATCTGGGATGACCTCAATCTAATATCTGACAACTGACAGGCTGAAAGCTCAAGCTGCATGACTGTTGGCTGGGGTGTCTGAGTTTTCCATTGTATGACCTTTACATATCCATCAGATTAGTGTGGACTAATTCACATCATAGCCATACAGGGTTCCAAAAAGCCAAAATAGGGCAAGTCCAAATGCATAAGTCCCTTTCAAACCTCTTTGGGACATACAAATAAAGCCACCTAAGCAACCCAGGTTCAAGACATGGGTGACTGATGAATGCCAAAAAGAAGAATGGAGTGTCCTTGAATTAATTTCCCCATCCCTGTAGTAAGGATATATGGACCATGATTTCTAAACTGTGTTCTCCACTCAGGTGTGTGGCATTCTACCTAGGTATATCATTTCATAACACATTAGAATTCCACACTTACTATTTGAGAATTTCTTTTGACTATGTTTTGACCTTCCCAATACCAGTTCCATTATAGAAACTGCCCTCATACAAAGATGGTGAAGAACTCATTTTCATTTTTTATGATTTTGGAGTCAAAGGATTCCCAAACACAGAAGTTCCTGTGATCACAAGGGGCTGCACAATCTGAGGCTAAGGAATTATGTTCCCCACAGACACTGAACTACACGGTAGCTTTGTCACCATAATTACATCTTCTGTGAACTATTTCATACTTACATGCATTTTAGCACGTGATTATTATTAAAGTAAATTTGTATATCATATATTTTGGTCTACAACTTTCTTTCTTTTAATCAATAATGTGTGTTGAAGATTGTTCCATGTTATTATTATTTAGTTGTTCACCAACTGATGCACATTTGAGTCAGTTCCATTGCAAACCACACTATAATAACCACCCTTGGAAACAACACACTGGGAGTTTGTGCTCTGTGCTTTGAAATGTGGAACTGCTAGTTCATAATATTTGCACAAGTAGATGTAGTAGATATTATAAAATTACCTTTAAAGTGTCTTTACCAATTCAAATACTTGTCAGCAGGGAATGAGAGTATCTCCTCTTCCTATACCAACACTTAATATCATCAGATTCATTTCTCCAATCTAATGGGGAAAAATGGTTTCTCACTCTGATTTGCATTTTTCTGATTATTTTTGATGTTGAACATCTTTTCTACTGTTAGTGGACATTTGTATTTACTATTCTGTCTTTGGTTTTTAAAATGGAGATTAATAGAAAAATGGGATTTGATTTGGATTATTTATTTGGCATCTGTTTTTCTTGTATGTGTGTTTTCTGGTTATTGAGCAATAGCTGAAGGGAATAAAATTTTGAAAGACCATCTAAAATTATATGCAAAACAAATCTGACCTAGATTTCAATTACTACTTCAATGTTTAGTGGTTAAGTTTTAAACACACACACACACACACACACACACATAAAAACACACAGTGATGAACTTTGACATATATATATATGTGTGTATGTGTGTGTATATATAGGTAATATATAATGCATGTATAGTATTGTTATGTGTTTGGATATGAGCTATCCTCTAAAAGCTTCTATATTAATGCAGGAATGCTCAGAAGTGAAATGATTTGATTCATTATGAGAGTTTGATTTTGATTATCCTAGTACGAATGGATGGACTATGTGGTAACTTTAGAAAGGTGGGGAGTGGCTGAAAGAGGTAGGTCACTGGTGTGTGCCCTGGAAAGGTTCACCTTCCCTGAGGCTCCTCCTTCTCTGTGCTTCTCAGCTGCCATGTACTGAGCAGCTTCCCTCCACTATGCCCTTCTGCCATGATGTCTGCTTGCCTTGGCCCAGAGCAATGGACCCAGCCAACCATGGACTAAACCTTTGATAGAGTGATTCAAAATAAAATTTTCCTTCTCTAAGTTTTCTTTGTCAGATATTTTGGTCATAATAATGACTAACACACACCTATATATGCAAACATCCACAATTAAGGAAACAACTCTTACTCACCACTTACCTTCATTGAACTGATGAATAAAGTCAAGAGCATGTCTTGCCATTTTTCTGATTTTGTCCAAAATATCAACCCACAGAAAACCTTGGAGTTGGGGACCAACTTCTATACCTAGGTACAAAAGGGAAGATTGTAATATTATATAAGTATTAGAAAGTATTGTGAAATTAAACATTTTATTAAATCTAGAATACAATTATAAATTACTTTAAAGGTAGACCATTTAGCATCATGGAAAGTATCTGAGACAGAATGTCCAGCAAAAAAATAAAGCAAAACATTTGCATGTTTAAATATGCATAGTGATAAGTATGGAGAGAATAAAACTGGAAGAGAACATGGAAAAAATTCTGGAATCATATTTGAGTAATTAGAACTCAGGGTTATTTTTTCAATAAATTTACTTCAATATGATTCAAATATTTAAATATCACAGCACAACAAAAGAGGTAGACAAACCCGCAATAACAACATAATAGGTGGCCACAAGGAGAAACTGTCACAGACCCAACATTTAGCGCTAACAGGAGGAAAGACGTCTAGTTAGTCTTAGAAATCTAGCAAGATGAAGTATGAATTTAAGTTAACATGCAGTCTATGTGATTTTAGGACAACATTTATATGTAATATTAATCCATTCTGACAAAAGAGTACAATGGATCTTATTTTCTGTAGAAAAATTTGTATTTCTTTTAACCTCAATAAAACCATGCTTATGCCACCAGGTCTGTTTCCTGTAGCTGTCAAGCATCCATCCTTACATATGCAAAATTCTCCTTCTCCACCTGTTCAAGTCTCCCACAGAGTCATACCTCCAATCATTAACTTTCTCCATTTATCAAACTTTTTACTATGTATATTGCCCACATTCATTCTCTTCCACTCAACACAAATATATTCTTTAACCCATCTATTTTCACCCATTTCTATTTTTTCCAATTCTAAAAAGCTCATTATAATGTATTGTGCATAACCTTCTTGTGTATATGTATAGGCATTTATCTATGTATATGGCATCATAAGTGTGGCTAAGGTATGCCTCTGTGCATAAATGATTTGTACAAATATGTGAAAATTGGTTTCATGGATATGTCTGTGTGCATATTGTAGAATACACTGTTGTTTGCCTACGCCAAATGCTTTCTATCTACCTTCCTTCTTGTACAATCATCATTTGGTTGAGTATCCAATCCTTAAGGTAAATGAACTTTTTCTCAGCTTAAAAGTAAATATCAAATAGTTTAATTCATTTGTAGCAATCCAATTATCTTGATGATTTAAGAATGGACATGTGATTCACTTCTGACAAATGGGCCATAATGAAAGATAACTAGGGGAGTTCCTGAGTGTTGCTTCCTCCATTAGATATTGTCATGTTGGCATATGATATGTGGAACTGCAGTGGACCTTTATGGCCTGGGGGCAGCTACCAACACACTAAAGAAAAGTAGATAAAAAGATACTGGTTCCTCAGACATTGTTAAGTAGTTATGTAAAACAATACATATTATTGTTTAAGCCATTTGGGGTTACCTGAATCCAAAAGAATTCTACATATTCTTATTTTGGAGGGAGATCAAAGGTATGGTTCAGGCAATCCTATATGGACAGGGATAAGTTATGGACTAACTGGTAGGAGTGCATACTTCCCTCAGAAGGGCCAGTTATTAAAGATTTGTTTTGGTTTTTGGCTTGTTTGATTTTGTATCTGTTTCTGTTTTCTTCATTGTGGGTGCAGAATAATAGGTCGTCTGATCCCATTTTCCAAACCCCAAATTAACTTTGACACAAGATCTCATATCAGAGCAGAATACTTAAATTTGTAGAACATGATGTTGGTATGTTCAGGAGTGGAGCTGAAGAAATAATGGTCAAAAATAACCTGTCTGAATCTCAAGTGAGTCTATAGTCAATCTAGATAAGTTAGATTGCGTGTGTGTGTGTGTGTGTGTGTGTGTGAGAGAGAGAGAGAGAGAGAGAGAGAGAGAGAGAGGGAGAGAGAGAGAGAGAGAGAGAGAGAGAGAGAGAGAGAGAGAGAGAAAGAGAGAGACAGAGACAGAGAGATTGGGGGAAGGATATGGAAAGAATGTTGGGGAATGATCATGCAGCAAATTGCTTCTTCATGGGATAAAATTTATGGAGAACAATCACATTACATTTAAATCATCTTGGCAATAGAATGCAAAGGTGGTCCTTGTAGGAAGCTTATAGAAGTTAAAGGGAGTTTATATGGGCAATATTCTTATTATAAAATGTTGACTCAGAAAGAATAACTCTTGTGATCTTAAGTGCTTTTTTCCAATGTGTATATGACATAATATATTTCAAATATAAAAGAGCAAAGATGGAGGGAGAACACAGTAATACTTCTAATTATTTATAATGTACTTAATACTCCCTCATATTAAAATTTTTTAAAGATTCAATTCTATTTGTAAGGGTCAAACTTATCAGCATATATTTGTTCTAGCTAGAATATCATTGCCCAAAAATATCATATTCTAAGGCTAATCTTTCAGTTTGGAAGTCTTTCACTTTTATTTTGTATCAAAGGAAACCACAATCTCTATTAATATTATTATTATTATTATTATTATTATTATTAGTTTGTGGTGTCAGTGATGGAACTGTGGGTCTTGCACATGGTAGGCAGCACTGTACCACTGAGATCCCCACCCAACCCTATCTCATATAGTAAGTTTTGTTTTATTTCTTTACATTTATTACAACTCTGTGCCTATATTTGGATATTTAGCTTTCTCCAATTATAATTAATAATGACTTTCTTTCCTTAATTATGCACCAAAAGTATCAATACTTGAGTAACCATGATAATTGTCAAATTTTCATTTGCATATATTATTTCCCATCTTGGTCTTAAATTTACTCTTGGATAATGCGTCCTAGATCTAACAAAAAAGATTTTAAGTTGTAATTTTAATTATACTATAGTTTGCACATAGTTAATCATGCTAGGAGGTCTCACAGGAAAGATAATGAATTACTCCTACTACGGCCTTTTATCCCTCTGTGCAGTAATGACCTGCTTAATGACTGTCTTCTCATAAGACCTAAACTCTCTGAGGGAATTCTGTGTGCCTTGTTCATTACTATTTCCCCAGAACCTAGCAGAGTGCTGGTCCCTAGTAGACACACAATAAATACATATTGAGAGTACAAATTTTTAGAGTAATTAATTCTGTGGAGTGGAGTTAGAGAGAAGGTTCTATAGAAGGTGGCATTTCACTTAAGTCTTGGGAAGGAGAAGAAACTATCAGACTGATTTGAAGGGCCAAACATAACAGCGAAGGAAATAATATGAATGGAACCAGAAAGCTGCTCAGAAATATTGAGGAAATGAAGTATTGTGTCTGCCTGGGGATAATTTGCTTATTATGGGATAATGATAAGCCTTAATGAGGAGCAAGGTAGCTATAAATATTCTTTCATTTTTCTTGGCATTTCAGGTAGGCATACTTTATTCAGCCATGCCAATAGACTTACCAACAGGAGACTTGGCTATAGAACAAGTGGTTGTGTGTTTGAGGGAAGGATACTCAGTAAGATAAACATAGCAGAGTAATGGAGCCAAAGAAGCCTGAGAAGAATTTTTAAAAGATCTTTCTTATTATGTAAAGACCATATGTTTTGTTCTCTTTGCTGCCATGGAGTCATTAATGCCTTCATATTCTTTACTTCATCAACAAAGATTAGTTTATGAAACACTCTAAAACTCAATGTTATAGCTTTGAAAACATACAAATAAATTGCATGTAAAACTGAATTACATGCAGTTTTCTGGGTAAAATGTACAACAATTCTCAGGACCATGACCAAAGAATTAGAAATTGAAAATAAATTTTCTTTCTGATGGATGTGGGTAATTTTGTTTTCATCACTGGTCACGCTTACTATTTAGCTTATTTAGGCTCTTAAGAAATGTTTTTACCCCTGTAATTCAGATTCTACAGATGTCAGGTGATTACCCTTCATTCTGCTTACCTGAATGAAAATTTGAGTCCCTCTCTTGGTTTTGATAACTGGGAATCCTCTTTGTGGCTTCCGTGTCTGGCCACCACAGCATTCAGCTCTCTTTAATGAGCAACACAGAATAGCTGCATTAGGATCTCCCACCAGAACCACTACCTACTGATTGTCCAAAACTCAAGGGAAACAAAGGTAACTGTTAACCCTCACCACAGGGTAGACATTCGTCTAAATGCTTTGAATACTTTTTCTCATTTAAAGATTTTGGCATCCATACAGTGTGAGTATTGTTATGGCAATTTTATAAAAAGTGGTTTTGAGAGTTGATCTTCTTGTTTAAGGTTGGTGAAGGAGAAGCCCAGATTTAAACCCAGCTTCTGGCTACATGGATCCAACTTTTCCCACTGAACCATTTTGGCTCCCAGGAGGGAAGAACATCTATTATATAAAATCAAACACACCTTCCATTATTTGTGTTTTTGCTTGTTTGGTATTATCTAGCATTTTGTTTTTAGTTAAAGGCAGTGGAATTCTGAATTTTTAATCTCCAAGATTCCTGAGTCTCTAAATGAATAGTTATATGAAGTATATAACAAAAGATTGGGTGTGTGTTGTGTGATCCCAATCAAATGTTGACAAGGGCAGGACTTGTCTTTGCCACTGGAAATGAAAATTTTTTAAGTTTCCTGAAACCTTGTGATTTTGATAT
Organism: Glaucomys volans; assembly: GCA_020662805.1. Lineage (NCBI taxonomy): Eukaryota > Metazoa > Chordata > Mammalia > Rodentia > Sciuridae > Glaucomys > Glaucomys volans. The sequence goes on along the minus strand of JAJEJO010003365.1, from coordinate 34,676 downwards.
TTCAACCATACCACATAAAATTCTGATATTCATTTTACTTTTTTGTCAAATAGCTTATTATTTGGTGGCTTTAGGAATAAAGTTCACAATTTTATAGCCACAGGAATCCACAGGATCTTAATATTTTCTTCATCATATTTGTTATTTTACTTTTTTCTCCTGTCACCACCACCTCCATATCTGGGTAGAGCCTCCCATTCAGCTTCCCAGCCTGTCTGAAATAGACCCCATTTCTGTTGGACTTCTGTTCCTGACCCTGTTCTGGTTGTTTCATAACTATAATTGACTTATGCAAACTTATAAATTAATAGCATTGACATTACCTTAATATAATGAAACATCTGAATTTGAAAGACAATGGAAATTGTGAGTTTGCAAGCATGGATATAGGTACCACTGGAACAGTTCCAAGGGAGGAGGCTAAAAAGAATAGTCAGGGCAAGACCCCAAAGGGCACTGTCAGCTATACTTTTAGCTTAGATCTATTCTGAAGAGGAGACTTTGAAAACATTTTGACAGGGGAAAGGCATAAGATTTTCATATTTCCATGATCTCTATAACTAACATAAGGGATTGCAGAAAGAACTGGAGCAAGTCTCAATGTAGAGAGAGTCTGTTAAGAGGTTCCTGAGCTGTCTGCAGGAGAACAGGGAGAGAAAGATTGGATTTGTGAAGTCCTTGCAAAGATTATTTAGAGTATAGTTGAAGGGTTGGTATTGTGATACCACCTGCTTTGCTCTTCCTGCTAAGGATTGCTTTAGCTATTCTGGGTCTCTTATTTCTCCAAAATGAATTTCATGATAGCTTGTTCTATTTCTATGACATCTGTCTTTGGGATTTTAATTGGAATTGCATTGAATTTGTATAGTATTTTTGGTAGTATGGCCATTTTGACAATATAATTCTGCCTATCCAAGAACATGGGAGAGCTTTCCATCTTCTAAGATTTTCTTTAATTTCTTTCTTTAGTGTTCTGTAGTTCTCAGTGTAGAGGTCTTTCGCCTCTTTTGTTAAATTGACTCCCAGGTATTTTATTTTATTTTTTTTTGAGGCTACTGTGAATTCTTCTCTTTAAAAGGATTCATCACTTATGAATAAGAATGCATTAAATTTATGAGTGTTAATTTTATATCCTGCTACATTGCTGAATTCATTTGTGAGTTCTAGAAGTTTTCTGGTTGAATTTTTCAGCTCCTGTAAATATAGAATCATATCATCTGCAAATAGTGATAGTTTAAGTTGTTCTTTTTCTATTTGTATCCCTTTTATTTCTTTAGTCTGTCTAATCACTCTGGCTAGAATTTCAAGGACAATGTTGAACAGAAGTGGTGAAAGAGGGCATCCCTGCCTAATTCCAGTTTTTAGAGGGAAGGCTTTCAGTTTTTACCCATTTAGAATGATGCTGGCTGTGGGCTTAGTGTAGAGACCTTCAACTATACTACAGAGCAATAGTAACAAAAACAGCATGGTATTGGTACCAAAATAGGCAGGTAGACCAATGGTACAGAAAAGAGGACACAGAGACAAGCCCAGAGAAATACAATTATCTCATACTTGACAAAGGAGCCAAAAACATACAATGGAGAAAAGATTGCCTCTTCAACAAATGTTGTTGGGAAAATTGGAAATCCATATGCAGCAAAATGAAACTAAACCCATATCTCTCACCCTGCACAAAACTCAACTCAAAGTGGATCAAGGACCTAGGAATTAGACCAGAGACTCTGCACCTAATAGAAGAGAAAATAGGTCCAAATCTTCATCATATTGGCCTAGGTCCAGACTTCCTCAACATGATCCCCAAAGCACAAGAAATAAAGGAATCAATAATTGGGATAGTTTCTAACTAAAAAACTTTTTCTCAGCAAAGGAAACAATCAGAAATGTGAAGAGAGATCCTACACAGTGGGAGAAAATCTTGCCACACACACCTCAGACAGAGCACAATATCCAGAATTTATAATGAGCTCAAAAAACTTTACAGCAAGAACACAAATAACCCAATCAATAAATGGGCTAAGGAAATGAGCAGACACTTCACAGAAGAGGTTCTACAAGTGATCTACATATAGATGAAAAAATGTTCAACATCTAGTAATTAGAGAAATGCAAATCGAAACTACCCTAAGATTTAATCTCACCCCAATTAGAACGGGTTGTCTCAACAATACAAGTAACAATAGGTGTTGGCGAGGATGTGGGGAAAAAAGGTACACTCATACATTGTTGGTGGGGTTGCAAATTGGTGCAGTCACTCTGGAAAGCAGCATGGAGATTCCTCAGAAAACTTAGAATGGAACCACCACTTGACCCAGTTATCCCACTCCTTGGCCTATACCCAAAGGACTTAAAATCTGCATATTATAGTGATGCAGCCACATCAATGTTTATAGCAGCCCAATTACTATAGCAAGATTGTGGAACCAACCTAGATGCCCTTCAATAGATGAATGGATAAAGAAACTATGTTATATGTACACAATGGAATATTATTCAGCCATAAGAATAATAAAATTATGACATTTGCAGGTAAATGGATGGAGTTGGAGAGTATCATGTTAAGTGAGATAAGTCAATTCCAAAAAACCAAAGGCCAAATGATTTCTCTGATAAGTAGTTGATGGCATGTAATGGGGGGGCAGGAGGTAGGGGAAGAATGGAGGAAGAATGGATTGTATAGAGGAAAGTAAGGGGAGGCCGTGGGGAAGCCATGTAATAGAATGTGACAAACATCATTATACTATGCATATGCATGAATATGCAAATGGTGTGAGTCTACTTTGTACACAACCAGAAAAACAATAGTTGTACTCCATTTGTGTACATTGAGCCAAAAATAAATAAATAAATTTAAAAAATAAATAAGTAAATAAAATAAAAAATAAAAAGAAGAATATTTAGAAGGGCTTACCCACTAGACATGGGGGATGAAGAACTGTGATTTCCATGGGGGATTTTCTATGGTGGGTGATAGTGTCCTTACTGAGATGAGGAATATAGGAAAATAAATTTGGGGGGTTAGGAAAGATAGATAATTGGTTTGTTTACCTTATAAATTTTCATACCTACTCTAAGAGAATTGCTTCACCTTGGAAAAATATTATGAATAAGAAGCAGAATGTGAATTCAATTTAAAAGACTGCTCTCACTGAAAGGCATACTTATATTTTGGGTGGCCATAATAAGAAAATTCATCCAAGTTCATTTTAGAGTTATGTGTGAACATAATATGCTGACAAAGTTATTCTTCAACAAATTATTACTTAATATATAATAGCCATTTTAGGTTAATAAATGTTTGTGTTGATATCAACTCAATCATAAAGAGAGAGCATTTCAAAAATTAAAATTCATGCTAGTAAAATTATGATCTAGTACCAAAAGGATGACTACCGTAAAACTGCCCTGTAATCTATTCCATAAATAAGCATGTTTGTACTAAAAGTAGTATTCATCTTTTGTTCCATAGCGATACTAAACCTAAGGAATTCTCTAACTCAAATTAGTGTATCAGAAAATAGGTGCATAATTGTTCCTATGCATGTCTTATATCTTGGCTAGCAGTCCACCAACTTCTTGGGTGGTAAAAACATTTTGTACACAGTGTTGTACTCCCACAGTACTTGGCAAAATGATAAAAGATGTTTAATATTTTTAGATCAATGAAAGAAAGAAGTTGAAGAGGCAAATACTTAGAGGCTTATACATTGGTAGCTATCAGGACATAAACAAAGGCAACAATAATTTGGATCTATCTAGAATATTAGGATTAAATAGATAGCATACAATGTATTATAAATCAGCTGCAACTCAAATTCAGAATGCTCAATGTGTCTTTGGCTCCCATTATTTGCTCTAATTATTTAATCCACCCTTGAATTTAATACATCTTTCCTCAGGCCACAGAGTGCTCTGATGTTTTCTGAAAAGGGGTACTTATTCACTCTTTTATCCAACAAATATTAATAAGAACATCATATTTTTCTTAACTAAAACTTGTGCTACCATAAACAGTTGCAAGAAAACCTTGTAGTGAATTTCCCACATAGCCAACAAGTATGCATGTAAACAGTGGTCAAACACTAAAATTAATAAAAAGGATTAATAAATCCGTCTTTAAAGATATGATTTAAAAATAAAATCTTTCTTATATATTTTTGTAGTCTGCATAGGATATATATGCAAAGAAAAATCAAATAATGTGGTACTTTAAAAACTATGTAAAAGAACATAAGTGCCCAGAACCTAAGTGCCCACAATTGTGCAATTCATAATGCAGCATGACTTAAAGTGAAAGGGTTGTTCCTCAGTATAGACACTATATGTACAAACATGAATATTCATCACACACATACAGGTAACATGTTCTCTCACACACATACAACATTTCACACATACATATATGCACAGTCTACCAAACATGTTCTTACCCAAGATTTTCAAGGTCAAAAACATGATTCAGATCACTGTCAATATATCTGGAGCACTTCTTCTCTGCTCTTGGTTGGTAATAAATGGTTTTAATTCCAGTTCTGTTCTCTGAATCCCAGCATCATTCTCTAATCAGTGCTTAACTAGAAACACTCCTATTAGTGAGTTCCACCAAAGATAGTCATCTTTTATATAAGTAGTTCAGTAATGTGACGAGAGGTCATTTTACCAATAGTTTTATCTGATTTCTGCAATTCAGAAGACAGCAGATCAAAGGAAGTTCAACATTCTGAGAAAAGTTTAGAAATTGAAATTTAAATGAGAATTTAACCAGAGTGCAAAGTACAGAGTTCCTCTGAGTGGAGGACTTTAAATATCGTCCGTCATAACATCTGAGTTTTGCATATTATATGGAAACTCTACTCTATAGCCCTGTACTTTACCACATTTGGATTAAAATATACAAAGATCAACCAGAGACATAGTTACTAACTTCTAACTCCTTCAGATGGTCAGTATATTTAAGTACAATAATAAATTGGTATCTTCTATCAGAACAAAAGGTCTGTTTTCCATTCAGATAAAATGCCATCCAATAGGACTTCCATGATCATTTTTAATAATAAAAATAGTTCATGAATTTGTAACCCTCCAAAATTAAAAAAATTAAAAGTATCTCATTGAATATTTGCTTCCACTGACATTTAAAAATTTTTTAAAGTGAATCTAGTCACTTTTTGTGACCTGAGGGCATTGAGTCTCATATCTATAAACAGTTAAAGGCATATGCACAGAGCCTCCTCTTGAACCAGCACCCTTTCCCTTGGAAAGAATTTTCACAGAGACACAGGGACCCAATTGATGATCACTGAGTCTTGAAAAGCTACTTTGAAACATCCCTTAGTTTGTTTCTCATGATGTTACTAGTTATTCTCTGTCAATTTCCTTAAGAATCTTGCCTAAATGCTAAAGGAAAAGCAACTGCTAGTAATTTTCAAATCCTTTTAATGAACAAAAATGTCTTGGTATATGCTGTATATATTAATGCAAGATGTGAATGTATAAAAACGTGGCCTCATTTACTGACAGCAATTCCTGTCCACTGGAATGTGTTATGTGAAAGGGGGTCTTATTATAGGAAATTACCCAGAATACTAAGATGATTACATGACTTTGGAGAAATGACTCTGAGCTAAATCTCATTTGATTTCATGCTTGATCACCCAAAAAGTCAAATATGTTCAAATATTAAAATTCTATGTATTTAGTAATACTAGGTTCTTTCATAGGAGTACAAGAATAATTCATTACACTTGCGAGTACTTAAATTTATGATATTCTTCCACATACATTAGTTCAATTTATCATATATCCACTTTTATGTAAGACAGGATAGATTAGATATTGACATCCCCATTGCAGGGATAAAACAAAGACAGGCTAAGCAAACTGATTAAGTTTCCACAGCTACATAAGAGAAAACTAGACTGGGATCCATGGTTCTGATTTAAGTCCAGTGCTTTTTCTGAGGGTAACAGGGTGCCTCTTGGTTATTTTTGGTCTCCTATGAAAGTCTACTCTTGCTACTTCTGAATTCATATAAGTGACCACTACAGTGTGCTCAGGAAACAAGCAAGCACATGAAGAAAAGACATGATAGAAATATGAAATATGAATGCTCCTGATATTTATTAAACCAATTCCCACATTTTTCCTTGAAGAAACCATAATGCAGAGATAAAGAAAAAAAAGCTAAATTTATAAGTTAAAATTACAGTTCTAAGACAAAGTCCTGCAGTCTTTGGTTTTCTACACATGTCAGTGTACACTAAACACTTCATTGTGAAAATTATGAAAACACACGTAAACATAACAGATAACACTTGTAATGCTACTTTGGTTCCAAGAGCAGTAACTATGGTAAATTATTAACACTGGTATATTTTGTTTCTATCCTTGCTGATTTTTAGTTTGTTCTGCCCTTTGCCCTAGTCTCTCTGGAAATGCTGCTTCAGTTATTTAGTTGTAGCTGGCACAAATGACTTGCATTCTGAGATTCGCTTTATGGAATTTTAACAGATCAACATTTTGAAGCACACTTCTCATTCATAAATTTTCTGTTACATGTCCAGATGAATGACTTATCTGTAAGTTAATGAACTGCAGAAATTCTTTCTTATGCATACCTTCTTTATTGTTTATAGTTTGTCTGCTGTGGAAAGCTTTATTAGAAAAAGGAGAGCATTTCCTTAGAACTAGAGCAACAGAGTCTTTTCATACTCTTCTACCAACTTAACTTCCAAACCTTTTTTAATTCTGTCTCCTAAAGCACACTTGAATGTAGACCCTTACAATAACTATGCAGTTTTATTAATTCTTTTAAGAGAGCTTAGAGAACTGAGATTATATAAAGTGATACCTTTTCCAGTTGTCATTATCTCACTTCTAAGTTAAATACTTAATATTTTGAAGTAGGGTTAAGTATAACTTTTAGAACTACAGGAGTTTTGTGCCAATGATGGTGACTGATTTGTTAATAAAATAGTATTAAACAACAGGAGACCAAATTTTTACTTCATGTTTATGGCTATCCAGGAGATCAATGAAAGAAATTTTGCAGGAGAAAAATTTAAGGTGGGCTTGTTTCCTAATTTGTATTAATTGTGAAATAAGGAGGGTTTTCTGTTCAATATTATGAAGTGTCTCATACATAATGTGGTTGTCCAGGAATCATGCCATCAAACTACTTTCACTTCTTTAGTGTTTTCTTTCCTCTGTGGCCCTGTTGCTATCACCTTCTGATCAGCTTTTCACATGGAAATAAATGAATGATAACCATAATGAGACTGATATAGAACAGATAAGTTTACAAACTGCTAGCAAAAGCTGGGCATGGTGGTGTACACCTGTAATCCCAGGGGCTCTGGAGGCTGAGGCAGAAGAATACTGAGTTCAAAGCCAGTCTAGGTAATTTAGCCAGGCCCTAAGCAAGTCAGTGAGACCCTGTCTCAAAATAAAATCCAAAAGAGGGCTGGAAATGTTTCTCAGTGGTTAAGCACCCCTGAATTCAATCCCTAGTCCAAAAACAAAACAAAAAAAATAAATCTGCTAGCAAGGATTCCATATTGCTCATGTCTGCATTCCTCAAAGATATAGCACAGATATTGAACCTCCTGGCCTTAATGTTTTGATGAGAAACCTTTTTTGTTTTGAGGGAGTGGGTGCTATACATGTACATTTGTATGTATGTATGTATGTATGTATGTATGTATGAATGCATATATATATCAGGTCAAAATCAGATTCCTTTATGCTCATGTTTTGAGTAAGTCACCTAATTGTAATCATGAGAAATAATGAATCTCCTCAGAAATTTTGGTTTTTGAAATCTTTACAAATTTAAAAGGTGAACTTCTTTTTTTAAAATGTATTCCTTACCCTGGCATTCAAGGCCTATTATATTTTGATGTCAGTCTATCTCTAATCTTATCTCCAGACATTCTTATTTAATCCAATTTTCAAAGAAATCAGAAATATGCTTTATTGTCCCATAGTCTTAGACTTTTATTAACAACCTTCCCCCCATCTCTCAGCTATCTCTGACTCTTGCTTTCACATATCCCAGCCTTTGAATAGCAGAAGATGCAGTAAAAAAAATTAAGAACATGGTCTTTGAACTCAGACCTAAAATTGTTACACCTGGCCTACAGTAAGTACCCAATAAATAGTAGTTACTTTTATGAAATATTTCCTAACATTTATTGAGCATTTACTGTGTGTTAGGTAGGACTGTTCATTTTCTCTTAGTATTTTAGGGAAAATAAGTAAATATTGATACTACTATTTTACTGAGAAAGGAAATATAGGTATAGAGGGTTAAGTTATCCAAAATTACAGGCCCCAAAACCCAGTCTTTCCAGACAAGTAGCCTGGAGCTGGAGTGCAAGAGTGCAGAGAGGGTGCACCATTCTGCTTCCTTTGTTGAATATCTCTGTGGCTCCGTTGCTCTTTGGCTCCAGCAGCACTGGCTGTGCCTTACTGACTGTCCTCTGGCTTGCAAGGCTGTCTCCCAAATGCAGGCCTCAGCTCTCCCACCAAACTCCTGGGGACTGTCATCACAACAGGTAGATCTGACTCAGAAATTTACCCAGACCAAGCAATGCACTTATGCTTTGGGTTTGTGGCATTGGGAGTCTTTTTCTTCTAGACACAGCCCAAGTTGCCACCAGCATCTTCTAAACTGAAGTTCAAAATCTAACAGATGACCAGGGAATGCAGAAAAGAAGGAACCAAAATTTTCCCATGCAGCTGGGGCAGAGGATGACTGGATTGGACATCTGTTTCTGCCTCTCCAGTGACCCGAACACGGTCCTTCCTTGTCTGGGCAAAGGGTTGAAGAGGCAGGGCCATCCTGCTACAGTGTGATATTGCAAAGAGAGGCAATTTAATCTTACACTTCTCACTGTTCTTAGAGACAAGTAGCCTGGAGCTACCAGGATGCCCCACATGATCCTGCTGTCCTGTATGCCTGAGCAGTCAGCAGTGAGGTCAAGTGTGCCTGTGCGGTTTCATGTGTGCCTGCTCTGGCTTTGTGTGTGCCTGCACACAGCCCCACTTCCTGTGCCTTCTCAGAGGTGTGAAGGTTGTCAGTTGCTGACTTGGGTCTCTCAATGACAGTTGACCAAGGCAAGGGACCTGGAGGATTCAAGGTGTGTGTCCTGTTGTGGTTGGGATCAAGAAGGGAGAGCCCCTGAGTTGACCCTAGATACAAACTGCCGCATGTCCCTGGGTGGATCAGGAAGGTTTTTGGGAACATAAAGAAGGACATAAACCAGGATAGGAACCTCACCTCCTCCCCTGTAAAGAGAGGCCCAAATGTGCCCCTCTGGCTTCCACTTGAGGAAACATGCTTGAAGGTACCAGAGGTGTTTGCAAATTGAACAAATTTTTGCACACCTGTACCACACAACCACATCACCAAACCTCTCAGGTCTGACTGGAAGTAGAAGTTGGGTGACCTAGGAGTCCAGGAGAGGATTTTTCACTTTAAAAATTGTTTATCTTGCTCATAGGTAGCCAAATATATAATGGCCATTGTAAGCATCCTTATATTAAGGATATATGTGGGATTGTTATTTCTGTGCTGGGAAAAGTGGCATAACCTCTGTTTTGGCTCCTAGAATAGAACGAAGAATATTTTCAAAAGGGCCTACTATATGTAATTTCAGGTTAAGAAAGAGAAACAGCCAGAGGCCGTCCCTCACCTCATGTTTCCCAAGTTTTCTTTCTACAATGATAATTGGAAGTTAATATTTACCTAAGTTCTGATTTGCATCATTTCTTAGTTGTGTTTATGTATGTATTATTGTGTAGGCAATTTGGAACAGAAATGATCTCAATTAACCTTGTATCTTTCCTTTTCACACATGTAATGGGCAAGTATTTGTTGAATAGAAATTGAAGTATATTAGGAGGCTATAAATGGAGAATCACAAGAGCAAATACATTATAAAAGAAAAAGAAAACAGGAAAAAACCTTCATTTCATTTGTTGAAACTGTGAAAACTGGAAATTGATCATTGTATTTGGTTTGGATATTTTTTTTTTGATAGCTAATTCATTTTCTTTTTATTTTAGTTAGACTATTTAGTTCACATACACATTTATAATCAAGTATGATATCAATTTAATAATACACCTATTTTTACTACTCATTTCATGAAACAATTTTATTTGAATTGTTTACTTAAATCTTCATTGTTTGATGCCTTTGTCACGATCAGAGTCACTTAAGAGCATAAGCTTAAGCGCTTTTTGAATCTATGTATGATATGTCAACCTTTTTTTTCCCAGCAAAGCCACAAATATATATTCTCTTAATGAGCTCAATTATTTCATTTTCCAAAAGGTGTCTACTGGTGATACAGGGTAACATTTATGTAGAGCCCTTAAAAATCAACTTTAAAAGGCTAGTTTACAAGTATTCATCACATGCAATACAAAAATAAAAATAATTTGCATTGTCTTTGCTTCTGTTTTATTCACTTTTTTTTAAAAATTTTTTTTTATTTACTTATTGATTCATTGAACACAAATGGAGTACAGCTATTGTTTCACTGGTTGTACACAAAGTAGAGTCACACCATCTGTGCATTCATGCATGTACACAGGGCAATGGTATCTGTCACACATTTTGTTATTAATTTTACCCCCCACCCACCCCCCACCCCTCCCTTCCCTCTATGCTAGCTATCTTTCCTCCATTCTTGCCATCTTTCCCCCCC
>JAJEJO010003365.1:0-23561 GCA_020662805.1 Glaucomys volans | reverse complement strand
CCCCCACCCCTCCCTTCCCTCTATGCTAGCTATCTTTCCTCCATTCTTGCCATCTTTCCCCCCCACATTATGCATCATCATTCATTTATCAGAGAGACCATTCGGCTTTTGGATTTTTGGGATTGGCTGATCTCACTTAGCATAACAGTTTCCAACATCATCCATTTACCTACAAATACCATAATTTTATTCTTCTTTATGGCTGAGTAATATTCCATTGTGTATATATACCACAGTTTCTTTATCCATTCATCTACTGAAGGGTCAAATCTTCATCATGTTGGACTAGGACCAGATTTCCTTAACATGACTCCCAAAGCGCAAGAAATAAAAGCACGAATCAATGATTGGGATAGAGTGAAACTAAAAAGCTTCTTCTCAGCAAAGGAAACAATCAGCAATGTGAAGAGAGAGCCTTCAGAGTGGGAGAAAATCTTTGCCACACACACTTCGGACAGAGCACTAATCTCCAGAATCTACCAAGTACTCAAAAATCTTTACACCACGAACACCAATAACCCAATCAATAAATGGGCCAAGGAAATGAACAGACACTTTACAGAGGAAGACCTACAAGCAATCAACAGATTTATGAAAAAATGTTCAACATCACTCGTTATAAGAGAAATGCAAATCAAAACCACCTTAAGATTTCATCTTACCCCAATTAGAATGTCTTTTATCAAGAACACAGGCAACAACAGGTGTTGGCGAGGATGTGGGGAAAAGGGTACACTCATACATTGCTGGTGGGAGTGCAAGTTGGTGCAGCCACTCTGGAAAGCAGTGTGGAGATTCCTTAGAAAACTTGGAATGGATCCACCATTTGACCCTGCTATCCCACTCCTTGGCTTATACCCAAAGGACTTAAAATCAGATTGCCTCAGTGATGCAGCCACATCAATGTTCATAGCTGCTCAATTCACAATAGCTAGATTGTGGAACCAACCTAGATGCCCTTCAGTAGATGAATGGTTTGGATATTAAGTGAGGATTTAGTCTTTACTAGTCTCAAACTAATGGCCAAAGCAGGTGATTTGCATAATGTCATGAAGTGGGACACAGACCAGTTCTCATATGGCTAGTTCAGTACTGTAATTCCTACCTGTGAGTTTCTCAGTGCTGTAGTCCATTTCACTTTTTATATATCTGATCCAGAATTCTCAGGGTGTGTCCTTGATTCTGAAAGAGATTTTATAGACCATGTGAAAATCTGCACATATTAGGAAGCAAGTTTATAGTCACCCCAGTCATAACTTCTTTTGAACAGAGCTGGAAAAATTAGTTAAGTTTTAAACACTGACTCAGAAGCAAAGGACTCCCTACAAATTTACATTATCAGGTTTCAGTGTAGTTTTCAAACATAATTTCTATAATTAGTGTGCTGAGAATTTATTTGTTGCTGCTACAATATAAGTTGCAAGTTTCTTTCTTTGCAGATTTGGTCAAACAACTTCACTTGTGAATTTAGAATGCCAAAGAAAAATTAATAGACTGATACAGAAGAAAATGAAGAGAAATTTAAATGAAAATTCAACTTGAAGTATAACATGTACTGAACAACTTTATTTTTGAAGCTTCTTTATTTTGTATATGCCATACAAAATTTTTGCTGTTTCTAAGTGAAACATTTTGGAAGGAACTTGAAGAAATATGAAACATTGAGTCATGCTTCTGTTTTTTAGGTCCAAGGAAGTAAAATAAAACTCAACCAAAAGTATTTAGTGGCAAAAGTGGGAGTGAAATAAAAGCTTAGATTCACTCTTGTGTTCTACAGATCCTATGTGCTTGAATTGTTTTATACTTTTAAGACAAAAACAAATTAATAGATCTATTTTAATTGTGTTTGTGATTGTGGCCCCTAACCCTTTTCCAATTGGATAGCATCCTGTAGTGGAGATATCCAGGGCTGCATCATAAGGAGCTGTGAAGGGCAGGAACCAAACTCAGAGTCTTGAGGACAGGGACAGGGTCCTGGTCGTGTGATAATATGCCTCAATTGCTTTTGAAGCATGTGGAAGAAGAGGGAAAAAGAATTTTTGTGGAAAAGTTGTTGAAATCATGTTTGGGGTGTGAGTTCCATCTCTGCCACTTCCAGGATGTATAACATCAAGCACTTTACCTTCTTTGAGCCCCAGTTTTCTCCTCTGTAAAGTATAGCAAATAATCAAACTGCATCAAAGACATGTCAGGAAGATTAGGTGAGATAATGTACAAATACAGTGTAACTATTATGATGGCTATTTGATCATTACTATTAATAAGTAACTTACATATGTCATTTTATATAATTCTCAGGCCAACCTGGGTGGTTGGAAATATTATTCTGCTTTCACAGATGAGGTGACTTATGTCCAAAAACTTCATCAGCTTGTCCTAAGTCATACCATTAGCAAACTAGTTAGACAATAGACCACATCAATATACTTCATACTGCACCGGGTTGCCCTGAAAAGTATAGAGAGCTGGGGTCCTGTAGCTACAGAAATGCAAGCTGTTCATCTGGAAAATTGGGGTTTAAATGGAGCAGGACACTGAAGGAGAGCCAGACGACCTTCTCACCCATTATTCTCCATTCTCTGCCCACTATTCTCATTACCAGGACCCTCAAATTCTAATTAGGCCTAGAAAAGCATAGTGTTGGGTGACATAGCTGGGGATACCTAGAACCCTTGTAACTCAATTCAGCTCCTCTACTACAACTTCCAAAATCATTATGGGATTTCCCACCTTGAAAGATGCAGTCCCAGCAGACCCCACTAGCAAGGTTCTGAGAGGGAAAGCATTGCATTATTGAGGACTCGTTAGGAAACCAAGTTTGGAGAAAGCATCTCCCTTTTGCTTCTTTCTTCTACCTTCTTCTCACCTCCAGGTCAAGGCAAGCCTGGGAGTTGGCTAAGAGCTCTCACTGGGGCCAGAATCCTAGGGAAACAAACCATTTGGTCTGAGGACTCTGGTCTGGCTTTATCAACACCATAGTTCATGAGTGACTTTGGAAAGATGAATCAACTGTCTGGAATTTGTTATCCTTGTTTGACAAACGGAATGAATAGCCCTGTATTTACCTCAAAGAACTAATATGAGGAGTGGAGTAGGGAAATGGGTGTGAAATGTTTTTAAGAAAAATCAAAAACATCACAAAGTCACAAAGCACCATTACTGGGTTCATTAGATGCTTGGATTGTTTATAGTTTTGTGGCTCCCCAAACTCCCTCTCCTTCCTGAGATGGCTGAATTCTGAGGTTCCCAAAGCCTAACATGGCAGGGGATGTTGCTCCAGGACAGGATGATCTCATCTCTCTTTCATTTTCTTTTATATTGTCCTTCCTTGTTCTCTGGGGTAGGGCCTAAATAGTGCTTCAAATTCTTCCTTCCCCTTCTGCAGAAAGTTTGCTGGTTATTGTACCTGTAACAAGGCAAATACTCTCCAGCAACTTGAGGCACCCAAGTTGTTACTAAGTAAATCAAACCTCACATTTCACAGAGGATTCAGTAGGGAAAGTCTTGCTCAGGGAAACTGATCAAAAAGAGGGAAAGGACTGGGGCTCTCCTATCTCAGGGCATTTGCCTGCCTTAACATAGTCCTTAGATGGAACCTGCTTTCTGTATCTACTGAATTATGAAGGCTTTCATACTATCCAGCTTTCTGCCTGGACCCATTCCTCTGGAAGCAACTTTGAACCCAAGGCCTACATCAGATGACCACAACAGATAGTAAAGTATTCGGCTGGCAGTCAGAGCAGGGGCCCATGAATTCTCTAAAAGGGTGGCCTGAAGCTCATGCTGGGCACCTAGAAATGTTAATTTAGGAGAACTTCTTCACTCAAAGTCATAACCATAATTTTAGGTGCATAGATGGTGTTCATCTTAGAATCTTGGTAATGACAAGATTCACCTCTACAGAGTAAGGGTCATAGAGCTTCTTTCTCAGGTGTGCTTTTCTTGCCTATTCTTTTTTTCACAGGGTCTACTCCTATTTGCCAAATCCTTTTGGACTGTTTTGTGAAGAGACAAATCTCATATGAATGGATAGATTTAACTGCTCCCAAATAAGTCCTTAGAAATACCCCCATCTAGACAAAGGGAGCTAAACTTCCTACAGCAGTACATCTGTGCCTTAGATTTAAACCTATTCTTCAAATCATATCAATCTCTCATCACCTTGCATAAACTCCAGCTCATTCAGGAAAACTTTTTCACCTTCTACAGACCAAATTCATTTTCTCTTTCCCTGATCTTGTTGATCCTATGGTCTTAGTCTCAAAGTTAACTCACTGATTTATTTCAAAAATATCAAGCACCTACTGTGCACAAACTACAATTGGGCAGTCATTGAGAATGCAAAGCTGAATCAGGCATAAATATCTCTGCAAGCCAGAGCGGAGAGGGGGTGTGTTTTACAGAGAAATGACCATGCAAGAGGTTAATAGAGATGAGAGCTGTGAAGGATACAATTCAACTGTGGGGGGAGTTTAGTGAAGAGTTTGAGATGGGAAAGAACCTTGAAAACTTCAGCAGAGGAGGGACACTGTGGTTGAATCAAAGAATTTGAGAACTTGGAGTTAGCAAGAGGATAGACTGCTCTGTTAAACAGTTTGTGAAAAGATGAAGGATGTTTAGGAGATTTTAGGAAACATGTCTCAACTACATGGAGCACCCTACACAGCAGATGTCCAGCCAGTTTTCAGCACCCTATTTATTTTTGGGATACTGGTATTGAATTTTCCACCAACTACCCCAGAGGCTCTATAACTGCTGCTCTGCCTCAGTAATATAATAATGAACACGTGTAGGGCCTGGGGATATGGCTTAGTTGGTAGTGTGCTTGCCTTGTTTGCACAAGACCCTGGGTTCAATCCCCAGAATCACAAAGAAACAAAACAAAAAAGAACCCGTGTAGAAAATGAGACATCTGGGACATCTTATGTAGTCCCACCACCTCATGATACAATAGTTCAGTAATATTCAGAATATTACAGAGAATTCTTCCATCAATGGCATGCTATATACTCAGAGATTTTTAACCTCACCCTGGTATCCTTTCTAAGAGCCCCAAGCAATTTATGTTTCATTACCTCCCATCTCCAATCACCTCTGAAAGAAAAATGCCCAAAGAGTTGATTTTAAAGAAACCATTCATGTATGTGACCTGAAAGCTTGGACATTCTTTGCTTTTGATGTCTTTTCTTTTGCAAAATGTGATAAATATTGCTGCTAAGAACCAACTGTCTATGTCACATACTTGTTTGGCATTTGTATGTCTTGAGAACTGTCTATTCAGATCATTTACCAATTTTAAATCAGATTATTGTTTTTTCCTGTTGAGTTGTTTGAGCTCCTTATATGGTCTGGATATTAGTCCATTGTCAGATGAATAGTTTACAAAGATTTTCTTGCATTCTGCTGGTTCTCTCTTCACTCCGTTGATGGTTATTTTCTTTATTTTTCTTCTGTGCAGACGTTTCTTATGTTGATATAATTACATTTATCTATTTTTACTTTCGTTGCCTATATTTTTCAGGTTTCATCAAAAAGTCTTTCCTTGTCTGGAAATGTTTCCCATATGTTTTCTTCTAGAATTTCTTAGTTTCAGATCTTACATTTAGGTTTTTGTTCCACTTTTAGCTGATTTTTGATGAGAGGCAATGGTGTACTTTCATTCCTCTATGTAAATATAATGGACGTACTAATGCCTCCTTAGGTAGCAGGAAATGCCTCTTGGGTACTCAGATACCGTTATCTAATGGCCTCTTATCCAATAGTCTCATAGTTATTTCAGGGGTTAACAAACATAAGTAGTCTCATCAATGGGCACTATTTTGAAAAAAACAAAACAAAGCAAAAAACAAATTATCTTCAATATTCATTCTACTATAATTTAAACTCAATCATTTTCCACTTTATTTTCTTAATTGGTGAAACGAAGGAGTAGATATTCTCCAACATCCCAATTAACTTAGGCCAGTGTTCACAGGACCAACGACACAGGGTGTACTGAACATAGGTATGGGCACTGACAAGGAAACGGGTGTTTGTATTGGCTGTGTTCAAACTGGTACTTTATGCCAGGATTCCAGATGAATATGACCTCAATGTGGAACCCCCATAGGACTCAAGGTCTATATTATCAATAGGAAGTTAACACCATGTATTTTATAATAATTAGGAATCTATTTTCATTATCTCTAGATAATGGCAATGAAATTTTCAAAGTTTGCAACCTTTAATTATTATCACTTAGTATGCTTTTAGCTATACTTTTAAAATAGTCTAAATACTTACAGGCACCAATAATATTATCTGATAATAGTATACAGTCCTGGACCAGAGCCCTGGGTATTTGTCATTTGGTCCTCTAAATCCTTCCTAGTCCAGATGAAAGTGGAACCCAAGATGTTTTGTATCCTGAAGTGTTATTAGTCCTGCAGAAAGCTGCCTTTGTTTATTTATTTTGCCAGTGTCCCCAAAAGCACAGTGAAGAGTCTCTCCAAATTGGAACATAGCAAGTCACAGTTGAGTGCCAAGAATTATCATAATGTTATGGTTTGAATGTGAGATGTCCCCCAAAAACTCACATGTGAAACAATGCAGGAAGACTCAGAGGAGAAATGATTGGGTTGTAAGAGTCTTAACCCAATCAGTTAATTAATCCCTGATTGGGTTAATTGAAGTGGTAGGGTGTGGCTGGAGGAGATTGGAATTGAGGCTGTGGCTTTGGAGTACATATTTTTTAACTGAAGAGTGGAGACTCTTGCTCTTGGCTTCCTGATGATGCAAGATGCTTTCTTCTGCCACACTCTCTCTATGATATTGTGCCTCACCTGGAGCCCCAAGGAATGGAACCAGACTTCTATGGACTAAGACCTCTGAAACACTGAGCTCTGAAATAAACCTTTCCTTCTTTACAGTTGTTCTAGTCAGATAATTTAGTCATAGGTGCAAAAAAAACTAACTAAAATGTGTACCCTTCAGTCAAGCTTCACCTAAAGCAACTCCCACCACCTGTTTTCACACAAGAGCCCACACAGTGACCCACATCTAGTTCAGTATAATTTGAGACATGGATTTCTAGTATCCTGTTGATATTGCAAGATTCTGGATAGTGTATATGTCTTTTGGGATTTCACCTTTGTTGTTGTTTTTTTTTCTAAAATGAAATGCTCATTGATTTGAAAATTTTTCATTAGGAATTGCACTTATGGAAATGAAAACAAAACACAATTTTAACAGTAGAAAATTAAAATCAAACCTTTACTTTCTGTATCTCCACTCTTCTTAATTCTTTTGAAATAAAACTGCTAAAAATTTGATGCTTATTCTTTTAATTTTTTAATACATACATAAATATGTTTATGTATTTTATATCAATATAAATGTTTATGTATATTTCATATCAATAGTGGTATTTTATGCCATTGTTGTTATTTACACAGTAACAGTAGGTCAATCCTTTTATAAAATGACCATCATTGCAAACTATTAAGCAGATGAATCTATTAATATGAAATAAAAAATTTCTTGTGATAGGAAGAAGAGCAGGAGAATAGGAAATTGTGATGTATGCTGGAGAAAAAATAAATAAAAATACCAATAAACAGACAAAAAAGAAGGAACAGCTGGCTCCTGTTTTCATGAGCCTAGCTCAGGCCCAGGCCTTCTCTTTCTGAGCACCTTTTTCTTCTCCCCATGAGATGGCTAAATGAGTCTTGCTAATGATACTACTGAAAACATGCATGATTAATTGGCCTCCTCCACTCTCCAAGGTCCCAGTTCCTTTCAGAGTAACTAACAAAACGAAAGTAAGTCTTTCCTCTGGTCTTATTAGCTGAAGACAATCTGCAAATCCCTGAGCTTCCCTCAGCCCCTAGGCTGCTTTATCCTAAATTTCATTTGGGATCTAATTAGAGGATTTTGTTTATGGAGCTCACAAGAACCTCAGTCCCCAATCCTGGCTCTGGATGTCTCAATGGAAATAGTTGCTGGAGGTGAGCCTCCTGAGACTCTGTGGAGCTGGGGAAGTTAACAAAATTTATGAATTAGTTTCCTCTTGTCTGAGACTTCAAAATATACAAAGGAGTTTGGGAACTTGAGATTAATCCCAGTGTGTGGGAGAGACATGGTGGATTCTACAGGTTTGAGGCCTTCACTAGTTCTTTCATGGAAGTGCAGTGAAGTGTAGGACAAGGGCCATAGAAGATTGGAGTGGGTATTATTTAGTGGACTTGGGTGGGTTAATCCATGCTCTGCCCCTTATTAGAGAGAGAGAGAGAGGGAGGGAGGGAGGGAGGGAGAGAGAGAGAGAGAGAGAACAGAGTCTAGGAATGTGGTAACTCATTCAAATAATAATCCAATGGAATTTCAACAGTTACACTATATCTAATATCAACTCAATAATTGTGAAGCTCAAGTCACTTAATCCTCAGAATAGTCATATCATAGATGATGAAACTGAGCCTGCAGAGCCAACTGGCCTGATGTCACATGGTGGTTTTAGCCTGGGACTCAGCTCTTACTACTCCTCACCCAATGCTGTCTTCAGTGGGTGGCTTGATGCAGCAAGGGCCTGAGCCTGCAGGCTTTCTCCCTGCCATGTAGAAGATGCTGGAATAATATTTGCCCTTCCTGATATTCTGGCCTGGAGAAGTACTTTTAACTCCCAAATAAATGTCTGAGCCCCATTAGGGCCCTGCTACCTTGGTTGCCCCAGATTCCATGAACACAAACTTTAACAGCAAAGTTAAATATGTTCTGGCTAATGTTCCAAAGCTCCTTCTCAAGCTCACTTCTTTCCATTTCAATTTATTGCTGCCTCTCTGGCCTTCACATCTCTTCCTGACCCTCGCTACCACATCCAATTTGGGTATTTGTTCATTTGCTGATGCCCCAAAATAAGGCCTATCGATCAGAGATCCATGGTGGTAAATCGTTCATGACTTAATGTACCTGTTATCAACTTTATTGATGAGAACTCTCCATTTAATTGCCCATAGTCACCTATTTCCCCCCATCCTTTGGCATCCTGTGTGGATCTGAGCATTTACTGTGAGTAGGTGAATGCAAAAAAAAAAGCCTAATATTCTTGGAAGAGACTAATTTTGCAGATAAAAGAATTGAGGCTTCAAGAACTCACATAGGCTAAGGCACTTTAGACCTGGATTGGAACTGGGGTCTCCATGTGTCCTGTTTATGGCTTTCTTCATTCAGCTTTACTGCCTTTTGTATTTCTGAGACTTGTTGCACCTAGATCAGTATCACTCTGTGAAGTTTGAATTATTAAATGGTTTTCTAAAGGAAGGGAGAAGGAAAAGCCACTGCCTACTCTACCTTCTAATTTCACAGGCAATGGAAAATAACTTAGCCTGTCTGCACTTTTTCATCTGTGAAGTGAGGATTAAAAAAGAGCTGGTTTCTTTACTCTCTAATACTGGCCCTGGTGGCTACTGTGGATGATATTTAACTGTGCTGTTGCAAAATCCAAATGAAAACTTAAATTTTAAAGTGCTTTATAACTACTGCTAGGTGCTTTTAGAATAGAAATAGAATGCATTATAGTTCTATGGTTCTCCTGAGTCCCAGGAGTGCTTTTCTCTGTGCTGGACACATGGTAAGTTTCTGGGTGAAGGCTGGAAGGGGAATGTCATGCGTGGGAGGTAGAATAGTTAAGATGTATGGGCACATCTCCAGGAAGACAGGTGGATGCTCAACTTCACAGGTGGGTCATGGGTGGCTGCAAAATGTCACAGGTGTGTTGAGGATTGATAATACCTGGAATAGATTCCTCTGGATATGAACCATCTGAAGTTGGGGCTGGTAGACTAAAATATTGCTTTTACTGTCAGGAGTCTGTAAACCTTCATTCACAAAGGGCACACATCCATCTCAACCAAGGTTGGTCACTATCTTTGACTGCACTTGTGTAAAAAGAGTCAAAACTAGGCAGTGATCAGAGGTGCTAGAGCCTGGTGGGATGTTTAGGATGGTACCAGATGAGGTTTGGTGTGGCGTCGAGCATGAGATTTCAGTTTTCAAGCCAGAACATAGGGAGAGGCCAGATGGTCCACCAGGAGTATTCTCTTAAGGACAGGGACAGTTTTGTTTAGTTATTAATTCAGGAGAGGAGGAATGGACAAGATAACTACTTCATGTCTTTTCCATGCCGCTGCATCCTGGGAAAGTGGACACAGTGACCTTGTAAAGGATGGAGAGGCCAATGTCCTAGTTTTCTCAAAATTGAGGATGACACCAGACACTTTGAAAGCTGGAGAGAAAACACCAACATCAACTCTATCCCTTCCCACCCCTTCACCATTAGCACTTTGCAATATTTATTTTATTTTTTTAAATTAGAGAACTCAATGAAAAATGTCAAATAATGCCAGAGTAAATGCAAAAAATTCAATAGTCCTTCTCCATTTCCCAGTGCACTCCCAGAACTATTCCCCTCCACATAGGGAATCACCATGGGCAATTGGAGGTTATTTTCCTGGATGCTCTTCAAACCATTCAGATGTCACATCACCATCACTTTACAAATTTACCCATATCTTCTAAATGTCTTTTCATGTCAATAATGAAGTTTTCTTCTTTTTAAACAAAAATATATTTTTTATTTAAATTTATTACACAAAGCACAAATTACTTACATTTGCATAACAGAGTTAGAAACCATTCACTTTTGAACAGGAATTCAAGCTAAACACTTGTGCAAATCTTATGATCATTTATTTGTTATCACTGTCCCACATCTCTAATATGTTCCCCCAGACTTTGGAGGCTACAAGATTTCCCACTCTGGTGCTCTGTGCTCAGCTTTTGCAAATTAAATGCTGTATTAAATATTTGTACAAGTATAGCTCATCTAAAAATGGGGAAAAGCAATTTTCTTTTTATTAACATTTTAAATATGTCAGTTGAGTAGTCATTAAATTAAAAAAAAAAGTTCATCTTCCATTTCCTGACCCACATTACAATTTTCTCCCATCCATCTTTAGTCCATTTTCTATCAGCAACTTAGATACTCTTTTAAATAAGCTCTTTAGCCTTTATCCTCAATCCAAATCTACTCTGATCCATTAGACCCAACCCTGAAGATTTCCCCTGTCCATACCCAGGTCTTCAGCATAAGCAAGTTAGGTGGTTGCTCAAGAAGTGAGGGACATTCTGATACCCTTGTCCTGCTTATGCCAGGGACCTCTTCCCCATCAACACCCTCTTCAGGGCACCCTGCACGTCGGGGTTCCGGAGGCTGTAGATGACTGGGTTCAGCATGGGACTGAGGATAGTATTGAGGATGCCAATCCCCTTGTCCTTATCTGAGGCTGAGACTGAACCTAGGCGCATGTAACTGAAGAAGCCAGTTCCATAAAAGATACAGACCACGGTGAGGTGGGATCCACATGTGGAGAATGCCTTCTTCCTCCCCTCAGCCGAGCGGATCCGTAGTACTGCAGCAGCAACATGGGCATAAGACACTGAGATAAGGATCATGGGGATCACCCCCATAAAGGTGGCTCCCACAAATAGTAGCTGCCCATTGAGGTGGATGCTAGAGCAGGAGAGCTGGAAAAGGGGAGGGAGGTCGCAGTAGAAGTGGTTGACCACATTAGGGCCACAGAAGTCAAGCACAGACACAGCCACTGTGTGAGTCAGAGCATTGATGAAGGAGATGGTGCAGCAGATGCCCACCAGGGCACCCTGGACTTCACGGCTCATGCGGGTGCTGTAGGTAAGGGGATGGCATATGGCCAGGTAGCGGTCATAGGCCATGGCTGTCAAGAGGTGACAGTCCACACCAGCCAGAAGGTGGAAAAAGAAGAGTTGTGAAATGCAGGCAGCATAGGGAACTCTACACTTGGGGGCCAGGAGACACACCAGCATGGGAGGAACAGTGACAGTGATGCACCCAATGTCCAGCAGAGACAGGTTCCCTAGGAAGTAGTACATGGGGGTGTGGAGTTTGGGCTCCACAAAGATGGCAGCCAGGATGCTGAAGTTGCCCCCAACCGTGACTACATAGGTGAAGAAAAAGATGACAAAAAGAATGGGTTGCAGTCCTCTGTTTCCTGTCAGTCCAAGAAGGATGAACTCAGTGACAGCTGTCCTGTTCCCCCAGGCACCAGGCTCCATAGGGCACTGCTGAGAGCTGTGCTGAGAGGAGGAGACTCACACCTGCCAGGAGCAGAGAATGTCACACAGTAGGCACATCTTCTATGTCCACTAGATGTTTCAGTGCTGTGGCTAGAACAGCTAATATCAGAATGGATACCAGCCTAGACTGTGACCAGTTTCCTGGAGGCCCCACTATGTCAGACATTAGCCCTTTGGTTGCTGGTTCAGAAAGAGATCCAGGTAAATCCAGGGAAGGGTCTGGGACAGAGGAAACTATTCCAGGGACCCCAGACTGTGGCTATTTACCAACACAGTGTAGAAAATCCTCAATATCTTAATAGCTATTGAGATCATATCAGCGTCTGGTGACTGAATGGCACCAATGGTTAGATCAAAAAATTAATAAGTAAATGAGGTTCTAGAAAGTACACACCATAGGGAGAATAGCAAAATAAAGTAGAAGGGAAGGAGGAAAAGACTTGATGAAATCAAGTGGCATGAAAAAGATAAAGGAAAAAAGAAGCAGACAGGTGGACTTAGGAAAATATGAACATTTTAAAGTGAGTACTCTGAGTATTATAGCAAACACTTCATTTTTTAAATTCTCATAAAACTTTATGTAGCAACCACTAGGATTTCTATGCAATCAGGACACTGAGAATTTTGTTAAATAAGGACCCTAAGGTCATCAAACTCTTGACAGAACTATGGGTAAAGCCTGGCCCTATCTGACTCATAGCCTACACTTTAAGGTTTTATTTCTTGGACATGTGTTATTATTGAGGATTAAGAATGATATTGAGTATAATAAAGAAAATAATGGAATTTCTGAAGTTTTAGGTATTTATATGTCTACAAATATTCAAGGAAGTCAAGATCCCATTCTTTCATCCTTTCATTCAATAATTATTTACTGAATGTCATAGTATTCTGGATATGTTTTGGTGATAAAACTAACACACTGGGCATGAGATGTGGGAGGAAGAGAAGGTGCAAAGAGGATTTTAAGGTTCTTGGGATGAGAAACCCTGGAAAGATGTGTTATAATAAATGTCACCAAGAAAACTGATGTTTTTATATGTGCTGTCAGGGAGGAGGGATCAAGAGTTTTTCAAAGTGAAAAGAGAGGAAACGAAGTCCCAGGGAGGAATTGAAGTCCCACCCAGAGAGCATTCAGCTGACTTCCAGTCCATCACATGTGTCTGAATACCTGGACAGTTGAGGAGTAAACTCAGGTGTGAATGAAGCAGGATCTTCAATGCCTCCTTCTTCTGGATTCTTGCATATGCTGGACCACCCTCGCTTCATTGATGACTAGTAATTTTTTTCTCAAGAACACTGTCCCTCTCCCATACATCAAAATTCCAACCCTCAATACTCAACCCCATCTCATCATCCCACCTTCTCAAAGTGGTTTTCCTTATGCAGCCCAGTCTTCACTGGAGCTTACCCTCCTGTGACATCCCAGAAAATGGTAACCTGACTCATTCCAGTACTCCCCTATGTGGAAAGGGACAAGAAACACTAAAAGGAGAGTGTGTCCAGAGTCATGAAAGGGCTATTCAGAATCAGTAGCACAAAACACAGAGCATAGATTATGTTAATAGGCCCCCATAGGAGAGAGACTGCACTCCCAACACCTCTATCCTGCCCTTTTTAACAAAAATTATTGACTACCTATTGCCAGGTAGCTGAGAAATGTCAAGTTCAAAATATTAACTTGGCTAAGGTCACATATGTCAGATTATGTTCTGAAAAGACATCTGATTGATTTTTAGCCAATTCCCACTGTGACAGGGTCCCTACCATGTTATGAATATCTAGCTTTGGTACATATGTTCATTTACTCTTCCCTTCCATGACTCAGAATGAAAACCTCATCATTATGTTCACTACCCCTTCTGGAATCCAGCATCACTCAGTCCTTTATTCTCCTATAGACCAGGAAGAGGCAACTTGAAGCTCATGTTAGGAAGACTGGAGCACAGGGAAGGCCTGTGTGTCCCTTACCTGATAGTGGTTCTCAGGGGCAGTGTGTGCCAGGCTGACACAAGGTGGCCTTTCTCCAAAAGACTTATAAAGGGAATGAGACAGAGGCCCAGAGAATCTGTCCCCATGTGCTCTCTACTCAGGAGCTAATTAGTATTGAGAGGCCCTAACAACAAACATCTCCAGAGACTGCACAAGAAGCCAGAGACAGAAAAACAACCTCAGTCCTTGAGGATTACTCTTATATGCCTAGTATTTTGGACTCTTAAACATTATTCCAGCTTCCTAACCTTTCCAAAAAGAAGAAATGTATGACCAGACCGAAGATCTAGAAAAGTGTGAAACAAAGAACTCTGATGATTTGCCAAGTCCAGAGAGAGGGTTTACATTTGGAGAGCACACTGAGCCCAGATAATAACTAATTTGGCTACAATTTTTCTCAATTATTTTTTACATTTTGAAAGGTATGGAATCTCCACACTGCTTTCCAGAGTGGCTGCACCAACTTGCAATCTCACCAGCAATGTATGAGTGTACACTTTTCCCCACATCCTCGCCAACACCTGCTGTTGCCTGTATTCTTAATAAAAGACATTCTCATTGGGGTAAGATGAAATCTTAAGGTGGTTTTGATTTGCATTTCTCTTATAACAAGGGATGTTGAACATTTTTTCATAAATCTGTTGATTGCTTGTAGATCTTCCTCTGTAAAGTGTCTGTTCATTTCCTTGGCCCACTTACTGATTGGGTTATTAGTGTTTTTGGTGTAGAGATTTTTGAGTACTTTGTAGATTCTGGAGATTAGTGTTCTATCTGAAGTGTGTGTAGCAAAGATTTTCTCCCACTCTGTAGGCTCTCTCTTCACTTTCCTTTGCTGAGAAAAATTTTTTTAGTTTGATTCAATCATTGATTCTTGCTTTTATTTCTTGCGCTTTGAGAGTCATGGTAAGGAAATCTGGTCCTAGGCCAACATGATGAAGATTTGGACCTATTTTCTCTTCTATTAGGTGCAGGATCTCTGGTATAATTCCTAGGTTCTTGATTCATTTTGAGTTGAATTTTGTACAGGGTGAGAGATATGGGTTTAGTTTCATTTTGCTGCATGTGGATTTCCAGTTTTCCCAACACCATTTGTTGAAGAGGCTGTCTTTTCTCCATTGCATG
This sequence comes from Glaucomys volans, assembly GCA_020662805.1. Classification (NCBI taxonomy): domain Eukaryota; kingdom Metazoa; phylum Chordata; class Mammalia; order Rodentia; family Sciuridae; genus Glaucomys; species Glaucomys volans. The sequence continues at coordinate 8,300 of JAJEJO010003365.1, read as the reverse complement.
TATTTGGCTCCTTTGTCAAGTATGAGATACCCGTATTTATGTGGGTTTGTCTCTGTGTCCTCTATTCTGTGCCATTGATCTACCTGCCTATTTTGGTGCCAATACCATGCTGTTTTTGTTACTATTGCTCTGTAGTATAGTTGAAGGTCTGGTATTGTGAAACCCCCTGCTTCACCCTTCTTGCTAAGAATTGCTTTAGCTATTCTGGGTCTCTTATTCCTCCAAATGAATTTCATCATTGCTTGCTCTATTTCTATGAGGTCCGTCATTGGGATTTTAATTGGAATTGCATTGAATTTGTATAGTGCTTTTGGTAGTAGGGCCATTTTGACAATATTAATTCTGCCTATCCAAGAACATGGGAGATCTTTCCATCTTCTCAGACGTTCTTTAAATTCTTTCTTTAGCATTCTGTAGTTCTCCTTGTAGAGGTCTTTTGCCTCTTTTGTCAGATTGATTTCCAAGTATTTTATTTTTTTTTTGTGGCTGTTGTGAATGGTATAGTTTTCCTAATTTCTCTCTCAGAGGATGCATCACTTACGAATAAAAAACCAAAGGACTTAAAATCAGATTACTACAGTGATGCAGCCACATCAATCTTCATAGCTGCTCAATTCACATTAGCTAGATCATGGAACCAACCTAGATGCCTTAGATGAATGGATAAAGAAACTGGTGGTATATATGCACAATGGAATATTACTCAGTCATAAAGAAGAATAAAATTATGGCATTTGCAGGTAAATGGATGATGTTGGAGACTGTCATGCTAAGTGAGATTAGCCAATTCCAAAAATCCAAATGCCAAATGATCTCTGATAAGTGAATGATGATGCATAATGGAATGGGTGGCAAGAATGGAGGAAGGGTAGATTTAATATAGGGAAGGGAGGGGTGGGCTCGGTGTGGGAGGTAATAATAATAACTGATTGAGACAGACATCATTGCCCCATGTACATGTATGAATGCACAGATGGTGTGACCCTACTTTGTGTACAACCAGAGAAACAACACCTGTACTCCATTTGTGTTCAATGGATCAAAATAAATAAATTCAAATAAAGAAGGAAAGAAAGAAAGAAAGAAAGAAAGAAAGAAAGAAAGAAAGAAAAGAAAGGTATGATTTTTAAAGGTTGTTTAATTAAGGTATAAATTTAATTGTACAGTTTTATGGGTTGGAGAAAATAATCCAGCAGTGGGTATGGTACCTCTATCAATGTGGAGAACAATTCAGTGATTCCCTTCATGTCCCTGGTGACCCTTTGCTGTCAGTTTCCTCTTCACACCTTAGCCTATGGCAACCTCTTATCTCACTTCTGTCCCTATGGATTTGCTTTTTTGGAGTGTCATTTTTACAGTTTGGATCTGGATTGTCCCAAAAAAGCTCATATTTGAAGGTTTGGCACCCATTGCTGTGATGTTCAGAGGTGCAGCTTTTGGGGGTGACTGGATCATGGGGGCTCTGACCTCATCAGTGGATTAATTTTTGGTGGCACCAGTGGGAGGTGGTGGAAACATTAGGAGGTGGGGCCCAGTTGGAGGAAGTAGGTCACCAGGGATGTGCTCTTTCATTCCCTCAAATCCCTTTGTATCTTACTTTGTCAAGGATCTCCTAGTTCTTGAATGTCTCCATCATCTTCCCATTAGCTGATGTTTGCTTACCAGCATACAAACACACAGTTCCTCTCATCTTCAAACAAAACTTTTTAAAAAATTCAAGTCTCCCTTAATATTTGCTTGTCCATTGGCTACCTGGCACATCCCTTCTTCCAGTCATAGCTGATCTCCCAAGAGTTGCCTTCATCCGCGATCTTGTTTCCTGACTTCTCAGTTAATGGATCCTCCAACTGAACCCCTTCTTTCTCCCACCACCTCTCTCTGAGTGCCCTTGGAGAGGCCACATGAAGCTGGAATGGCCTCCCTATCAACTTGGCAAATACCCAATACATGGCTTCATCTCCATCTCATTTATTAGTTAAAAGCACTTGCCATTATATAAAAAAGTTAGAAATATGTACATATAGCATCTTTATATCATTTTTTCCTAGAACTTCACTATACACACATTTAACTGAGCACTGAGTTATAACATTTAGCTTATCGTATTGACAAGGGCAGAAGTAAGTGGTCATTGGAAGTGTGGATTTATTCAACCTCTTTGAGTACTAATCTGTCCAAATATTGCCAAGTGCCTTGGAAAATTTTATATCCTTTGTACTAGAAACTCCACTCAAAGGTTTTTTATCTTTAGCAATTCGAAGACTATACACAAGTGAATGTACAGGAACACTTTTTGCAGCTTCCCAGATTATTTGAACTAACACAGGTTCAATAATAGAAAGTTATTATATCCATTTACTCCATTCATTTGAAGGAATACCATGAACCACAGACAATGATGAAGACCTATATTTTATATCATGGAAAGATGTTCACCTATATAATTAAGGTTGCAGAGCTTTATATGTAGAACTATTCTTTTTTGAAGATGTATCTTATGAATACAAAATTTTAACCCATACATGCTATATATTCATAATGATAATCTATTAAGTTAGACTATGGATGAATTTTATGCTTTTCTTTGTGCATGTATGGTTTTCTTGCTTTTGGTTGTGGTGTTAGTGGTGATACTGAGTATTTAACCAGGGGTGCTTTACCACTGAGCCTCACATCCAGTACTTTTTTGTTGTTATTGTTTGTTTCCTTTTTCTTTATTTGGAGACATCATCTTATTAAGTTGCTAAGGACCTTCCTTGCTAGGTTGATCAGGTTGGCTTTGCCTCTGGAGTCACTGGGATTATAGGCACATGCCACCACACCCAGCTCTATTTGTACTTTCTAACTTTTCAATAAGCATGAATTGTTATGAATTATGGAAAGAGTTATTTAAAGCTAGAATTTCAATAAATAAAATATCTTCCTCTTCACAGAAATGTACAGAGAGGGGCTGATTTCACATTTGAATCAAGTGTAACAAAGATCTCCATTCAGTGAAGAAGATTTTTCCATGTGGGCAAAATCTCTTTCTCTAATTTACTTTATCAGATTTATTTTTTTGTTGTCAATGGTGCAATATGAAAATATTTGACTTCCTCTCTGTGCTTTTTTGAAATAGTGACTATTCTTTCAGAATTGGCTTTTTAAATTTTCTTTCTTCTTACAGGTTTATTACTTAAAATTGATATCCATCAATTCCTCAAACTGGACCAGTTGCTTTGGAACAAATCAAAATTGTTAAAGAAATAAAAACATCCTAACTCACATTTTCATGTTCTTTTTCATACTTTTTACTCTATTGTCCATCCCACTCTTCACCTTAAGATACTCCTTCTCCTACAAATGGTTTATTACTCTTGAGCAGAAATAATTCTGGTGGTAGCTTGCCCTGGGATTCAAATTCCAGCTGTGATATTCATTAGATTTGTGAGTTTCATCAAATAATTCAAGGTTCAGCTTTGAACCTATGAGGTTCAGCTTTGTAATACACAATTTGTAAAACTGCACCTACCTCAAAAGGTTATGAGAACTGAATGAGGTAATAGAGGCCACTCAGAGCAGTGGCAGGCATGTGGTAGTTATGGTATAAATGAAGACTCTCATAATTTTTATTGCACCTTCCTTCCTGAGCTGGTGCCTGACCCCATACCATCATATCCACTCTCTGCTTCCAGAAATACCAATACCACTTAGAAGCTTAAGTAGAGCCATGAAATTTGTTAAGACCAAAGACAGGAAGTCTCACTTCGGGGGCAACATTCCTGTAAGCACCCTCCACAGGGCACCCTTCACATTGGGTTTCCTGAGCTGTAGATGAGTGCATTTTGGCCACCATAATGAGGACCAAGGGGGCCACACCTATGAAGCAAAAAGGAAGATGACAAAGATGATGGGCTGCAGAGCTGGAGTCTCTTTCAGGCCCAGCAGGATAAACTTGGTCACAAGTGAATCATTTCCTGAGGCTCCCAAATCCCTCACTCTTCCTCCTGCTGTTAGACTGAGCAAAGTTTGAGGGTGCCAATGTGGTAAAGGGGGAATGAGATCTTTGTAACAATCACTAATTTTGGCAATGTCCAGGAGAGCAAGGACACACAAAATTAAAGGAAGAGAAAGTTAAAGATTGAGATGTAAGAAGAAAAGGCTTGATAAATCTCTTATGGGTAAGAACAGAGGCATTGGAAGACACTAACAGAAATAGATGAACTGATATTTAAAAAATGACATTAGAAAGTTATAGGGAGAGATTATTTTTCTGAGGCCAAAGTTCCAAGAAACAAACCACAAGTCAGCAGATGGTGGCATGGTGACAGTTTGGGGTACACAAGATCCCAGAGGATGAAAGGGAAGCTTTGGAAGAAGGGGTGGACATGGTCCCAATAGCCTGCATCCCCACAGCCTCCACATATGCATGTCATCACACAGTCATCCCTTGGTAACCTTGGGAGTTTGGTCTCAGGACTCCTTGGATAAAGAAACCTGCAGATGCTCAAGTCCCATAGATAAAGTGGCATAGTATTTGCATGTAATCTACACATATTCTCTCACATACTTTAAATCATGTCTAGATTATTTACACAACCTAATAAAATGTAAAAGTTATGTAAATAGTTGTAAAACTACATCATTTATTTGAAATACTATAGCATTTAGGTAAAATGACAAGAAAAAATTCTGTGCCAGTTCGGTATAGATGAAATTCCTTCCCAAATATTTTTTATTCCTGATGAGTTGACTCCATGGATATGGAACTCACAGAGACAGGACTGATTATGAGTGATGGCAGCAGTGAGATGAATACTGTAGCCCAGAATATTAAAACAGTAACTTGTGAAGCCACGAGTCTTCACCTGAACTCTTCAGAAAAAAGCAACAATTCAATGACAATGAAGCTGCATAAAGACACATCATTGAAGATACTTCCAGCTCTAAAATTGGTGACTGAGAGCATTCTAGAATTTCTAAATCATAATATTATTTTGCATTTCACCATATAGAACCTGGGAACGTTGGGGTTCAAAGTACTAACATTTTACTGAATCTACGAAGACTGTAACATAAGCATTGGGAAGAGTGAGAATATTGAAGTTTCAGCTTCCAGGTGACTGGGTGGATACACAGTAGAATTACCTCACTAGATACCCATGTGACCTCTCTCCGATGGCATCTTGAGTAAACAGAGAACCAGACCCCAAATTTCACTCAGCTTCCACGTAGCTTTTTTCTATTCTTTCTGCTGAATCTAATTACTCATCATCTAACTGATGTAGTTTCATGGGCCTAATGACCAGACAAAGCCGAGTTACAGAACCATGAAAAATGATCATGTGCGGGCCCATTTCTCAGTCCCCAAGTGGCCACTCCAAATACCTGGTGACCCACCTTGACCTCTGCCTGAGGGGTAGATATTAAATTCACTCACCTGGAGCATAATTCACATAGGAAATGGCTTGAGTCAAAGATTCCCCAGGGCAAAATGCATGAGCAGAGAAAGACATATCCTGACAAATAGTGTCCTCAGGTCCATAAATGGTCAACTGCCATCTACAGGTCTGGCCTTTCTGCATGGACATGTTTTAACAATACCTCCAACTCAGGTTCTCCAAAGTAGGACTGTCCTCTTTCCACCCCATCTTCCCACCCCATGTTCCCTTCATTGAAGTATTTGCCATTCTCCCAGTTAGTGTGGCTCCAAAACTTAGTTTTGGCTGACTCTGCCTCCCTCTGCCCTCTCACAGTCAAATACCCAAGTCCCACTGGAGCTTCTGCAGGGGAAAGAGAAGCCATACCAGAGTCCAGAGGGAGAACTTCACTTTCATGGAAACATAGTTATGAGTGTGCGGTGAGGGGTCTGGGAAGGCATCCACCTGGCAAAGAAGAATTAACAGGCACTTAATGGGCAAAAAAGAGGGACACTCATGCCATACCAGTGGACTCCACAGGAGACTTTATGAAGGACAGTTGAAGAAAAAGACAAACAATTTGGCTGACATTATTTTCATGTTGGGATTTTTCTCCTTCATATTTTTACCCTATGGAGTCTTGAAAAATTAGAGCCAGGGAAACATATGCCTTTGTCAAACAGGTAAGAATCTCCAGGACTTTTAAATTGTTTTGAACTTTCTCAGTATTTCCAAGTATAACTTTCATGAATAAAGAAAAATTCATTCATTTATTTCACAGATGTGTTTTTGAGCACTTATTAAAAACCAGCAATCTAATTCCCAGTATTTTATAGAGTTAAAATGAGTCTTAAAATTCTTACAGTCTAGGAAGTGATGCAATATTGGAGACAGATGAGATTTAGGGTTCTGGTTTATTCCAGGCAGGCATTTTAGAAAAGAAGGTGCTTCCCCTGCAACATGGGAAGAAAGAGAAGTTGGAGTCTGGGGCAAGATATGCTCCAAGTTCATTCCTGGAGTAGTGTCCTTGCCAACATCTCTCAAGATCAACTCATATCACATTACCATCCTCAAATTCAGCTTCTTTTCTAGTCTTAAACAAATGTCTTTCCTTTTTCTCTGCTCTCAAGGTACAATGTGGACCCTGTAGCATCTGATTCTAGATGTTTTCCAGCCTCATGCCTCCAACACCATAAAGGCAGATAAATGTTTAGAGCATCTTCTAGACGAGACCACCCTACAATTGCTAATTCCCAAAAGTAATTTTAGGCAGCAAATATAATTTTTAGCAATTCCTTGTTCATTAATAAAGATTTCCCACTGGCTTAAGACAGTCATCGGACAAGAGGAGCTAGTAGGAAATTAGAATGATTTGAGATTTCTTTTGACAGTTATCTGTGGATGAGATCTCTAGGTTACAGAACCCAAATAGATCACATTATATGTATTTTCTTCCAATGGTGTCACAAAGGCTTTCTTTGCTTCCTAGAATTTTCCATTTCTCACACACTGTTAACTGAGGGAACTCCATCCAGGAAGACCAACTGCAGGTGTTCTGTCTTCTAGGAAACCATCCATAAGCTCTGGGGTCTGGACCAGGTGACCTGCCTTTATGCTGTCACAGCGATCTGAAGGCTAATGCATGCTGGTGACCCTCAATTCTCTATCCCAAACACTACAATCTTGGCTGTAATAACTGTATGTAGATATTTCTATTAGGAGAACCCATGGGGACCTCAAGAAGAAGTGTATCATGTCCCGTTTAGTACAAAACATACATGTGTGCATGTGCACACATACAAACTAATAGAACCACATGACTTGTGGTGGAAAAAGCAACAAAAAAAAAGGTCGCAGAACACAGTGATCCCCTGAACCTCCTAAGCCACCCAGAAGGAAGTCCAGGGTAAGCCTCACTAGACTGGACACACAATGGCAAGCTTTTCAGAGGCACTCCGTCCCCACAAACAGCATTCATATTCATAAGAACTGGAAGTGGCGTGGGACTGTGTAGGCAAGTGGCATAACAGCTGGTGCTTCCTGGATGAGGATATAACCTTGTTAAAACAGGGGAGGCTCCAGTGGAGTTCAGCTTCCATTAGGCCATTCTTCCACTGAGCTGCTGAACCAACTTCTTGCTAAGCTGCTAAAAGTGGAGAAGAGCTCCTTAATCTTCCACCAGATGCTACTTCCTACCTCTCTTAATGGGGATGGGAATGTGCCACTCATTTGTTGAGCAATAAGTAATTGAGTCAGGCAGTGTGCTAGTCAAGACCTGACCAAAACCAGACATGGTCCCAGTGCATATGGAGCTTATCACCCCATGATTAAGTCGGGTGCTAACGAGTGCCTCCAATCACTGTGTCTCTGGATGCCATGAGTGTTTGCACATGTACACACATTCACACACACACATTTCAACAGATTATTTTATTTAAGGAAACACAAGGGCATGTGTAAATTTTTTACTGTTATATCTCTTTTTCATGTTTTTTAATTTATTTTGATTCATTGCACACAAATGGGGTACAAATAAAGAAACTGTAAAAATTTACTTTCAGCTTTCTTAAAAAAACAATATTTATATTTGAGAATCATTTCATGTGGACATCCTTAGAAGTTACTACCCTCTAATTTGTGCAAGGATTTTGCCTGAGCCAATAATAGTCCACATTCACAAGATTAGATTCCTGTTACCTTGTGACAAAAGTAAAAATGACATAATTGCTTATATTTTTTTACTTATTTTTTTATTCACTTATTGATTCATTGAACACAAATGGAGAACAGCTATTGTTTCACTGGTTGTACACAAAGTAGAGTCACACCATCTGTGCTTTCATGCATGTACACAGGGCAATGGTATCTGTCACACATTCTGTTATTAATTTTACCCCCCAC